>APFE030343804.1:88124-100473 GCA_000404065.3 Pinus taeda | reverse complement strand
GAGCCACTAACTGCCCCTCAACAGATTGCTCATCATGCATAACATCCTCAACAATCAGAGATAGGTAGATACCGTCTAGAAACTCTATCACGACTTTGGATAAGTTTAGGCCTGTCGGCACTTGGTCGTTGGACATGTCTCTGAGCACCTCACCAATTTGTCGTGGCCTACTATCAACTGAAAACTCAGACATGGCCTTGGACACTTCATCAATGGATCTCACAACAACGGACGACACCTCATCCATGGGTGGCTCCTCATCAACAGACAACCCTTTGAGTGTATGCTCTACTCTCTCCACTATGGTGTCAATTGGAGCTACCAAAGGGATCTCCAACAAGGGTGACTTTTGCGTCACACTGGACACATTGACACACTCCTTACATTCCAGTGTGCCCACAACCTCATGTTCAACCTCCTCCTCAAACTCTTGATATCTAAAGTCAGGTCTCCACTAGCAAAAGCACTTCCTGGTCTCACCTTCTAATTGTCCCTATCCTGTTTGCTCCTTTTGAGGACATCTAATGCCCTAATTCTGTCGACTTTCCCCACACAATGTAGATGGTTCCCACGCAGGGTTGCGGGGGAGTGGCCCCCCCCCTTTGAATCACTCAGAGCATGCTCTGTGGGGGAGCGAGTCGGGAGCGACTTAGGCGTGCGCTCCTGAAATTCGCTCTCACAAGGAGCGAACTCCGGGAGCGCGCTCCTACAAAAATAAATTGCTCCCTAGTTTTTTCACAAAATTTTTGTCACAAATATGTTCCAAATACAAAAAAAAACTCAAAGAAACCAGATTTTTTTAGTAGGGTAGCCTAATATTCAAGCTTATGTCCCTAGTATTGATATGCAATTCATGGTAACGTTAAATTCTTAAAGTAAAAGTGACATTCTCCTTTATCTTTCATTTTCATCATTTTACTTAAATTATTAACATTAACATGAAATGACTCGGGATGTTTGAGAGTGGTTCTGACCTCATTGGATTTCATATCAAGAAAGTAGAATTTTAGATCTCACTCTAAATCTAGCAGACTTATCAATTTTTCAGGATTTCAGGATTGGGGGGATTGCAATGTTTCCACTGGATTTCGTCATGTACTAGGGTATGGGAGTATTTAATCAAGAGCACTAAGCCCTCTATGTACCTTGATGTTAGTGACATTGGTTGTCAAAGTCCTCTATCATGACCCTACTAAAAATGTACCCATCACTCAAACGAAATGTTGATTGATATGCTACATTTTTTCTATCTTATGTTAATTGCTTAGAGGTTGATTTAATGACAAAGATCCCAAGATAGGCAATGATTTTTAAGATGTGTAGCTATTTGCTATAGCATTACTTTTTTGGATGAGAGACCATCTAGAGCCTATTTGTTGATGTGTTTTCAGTTCAAAGATGGACTGCACTCGATGCTATTTTGGTTATGTGCACCTTTACATGCTATATAAATGAGAACTTGTGGACGAGGTTGATGAAGATTATAACTTCTAAATGATTGATGCTATATGGTTTAATACATGTTTTTTATGATTTTTATATCTAATTCATCATTCTACATGCTTTTGTTGACATATATGCATCAAAATATATAAAAATTCACTCCCGATTCGCTCCTGACCTGAGAGCTTTAGAAAATGTCACTCTCCACTCGCGCTACCAATCCCAAGTAACCTTGCTCCCATGGCCTACACACCTCTAGTGTCTCTGCTGTAACGATGAGAATGGATCTGGTCCGTCACCTTCCTCAACTGGACCAACCTCTCATTGTTCCAGCGAATTCCACCCAAAAATTCCTGCATATTGAATCTTCCTTGAGCCATGGATTTGTCTATGGTTTCACCCGTCACTGTGCATACATGCCCAAATCTTCCATAATCTTGTTGGCTACCCCACAGCTGGCCAAGATCACGCTCTGATACCATTGTAATATTCCTACTTGGAAAGTAACAGTAAATACCAAAAACATGATCTAAGAACAACAATTAAAATTAAAGTCCAAGTACCCAAATCAGAACACCATAGAAAATAAACAAAATAACTGAGTCATTTTATTAATTAATGGGAATCTGAGTACATAATGAGTAAGAATAATGGAACTAGGGCTTGCTATGCAAGCCATGCGAACCCCAAATGAAATATCATTGAAACAACTACTGAAATGGCTCCAAACTGATAATGCACACTACCCAGAAAAATTGTTATAGCCTGCCAAATGGAACTGGAAGTTCTGCTCAAAATAATGCATGGAATGCTTTGAAATTGTAGCCACGAGCTCCGCTACTCAAACCCGAAAATACTCTGAAAAGGTTTGGCCTATTTCCAAGCCAAAATTGAACCCACAAAGTGATGCAAATTCCTCAGCTAACTAGCAATTTGCCCTATTATAAGAATGAGCCTGAATATCACTCGAAAAATTCTGTAAAATTAGTTGTAGACTCCTATCAATAAACCCAAAAAGGGTTTGGGTTGAATCCACCAATTCCCAGTGACCCCCAACAAGTGCAAATTGCCCAATTTGGCTAAAAAACACCCCATAGTCTTAATACTGTTGAATTAAGCCCAAATACACCACTGGAAATCTCTCCCAACCCTTATCTCTCATCAACCTCTATTCCTCCAGCCCCCACACAAGTCTGCCTGTAGACCACTGCGCACTACCAAAAATGTAGAATTTCGGCCCCAAGGATTCCCTCAAACTCAACCCTACTAATCATCACAAAATATTGATATAAAATAATGGAAAACACTTGCCATTCCTCCAATGTTCTGGTCCTTTGTAACTGATCTCCCCACAAGTAATTCGAACCACTTATGGGCCCTGGGAGAAACACACATTAGCTGTAATAACTTGCAAATATGTCCAATGGAAACTTTGAATTGAGCTCCCTAAATTTTCCTTACTAGGGAGACACTCGAAGTTCCCCGAAATGAGGGTGGAATTCCGCTTGGAATTCTTGTGCTAAACATCACTTCTCTTCTTGTGCTAAACAGCTCCAAGAGAAGATGTAATGTGCAGTGTAATAGTCAAAAAGATGAGCAACAAATGAGTCCCTCCTTTTATAATTTATCCCCATGCTTCTAGACTCCCCTTTTAATTATTATTTTATTAGTGGAGGCCATTTTCCACTAAGTGATTTTTTCCTTCATTTTAATAGATTTATAATTTGCTGCCAATCTACAATAAAATAATACTTGCCACCTTTCTCCAAAATAATATTTTCTGCTTTTAATTAATATTGCCAAAATTGGGCAAAATTCCCAAGCTTGCAAAATTGGGGGTATTACACTTTCTAGTTGTTTGGTTAGTACATGATAAGGAAGTGTTTGGTATTAAATAGTAGTTTGAGAACAGTGCCTTGAAGAATAGTTTGTAACTGGTTTTGATGAGCCCTAGATCAGAGATCACACGGGCAGATTTGTCATCGTGTGATGATCAAAGGATTGATCCTTTGAGGATGTAAAGAGCAGCCAAGTGAGCTCGCTATCAAGCTCTATCTTCTGTGAATTGACAAGGATGTATGATAGTGACCTAATGATTATGATGTATAACAATAATATATATAGGAGTGACATGACAATGATATGTAACAGTGATATGTGGCAGTGACAATGATAACAGTGATATGTGGCAGTGACTCTTATGATGATGACAGGGATAACAGTCACAAGTGGCAGTGCTTTTATGTCAATAATGTATGTTGTGCTCTATGTATGCAGTGCTTTTATGTATGACAGTGTCCTTGATATGTGATAGTGATCTATATGACAGTATGACAGTGATCTATATCCTTGATATGGCAGTGACCTTTGGTAAATGGCAGTGACACAATGATGTATGGCAGTGTATCTTTGATGTATGGTTGTGTCTCTATGGGACAGTGATATATGACAATGATATGACAGCGATGTATGGCTTGTCTCTATGACAGTGACTTGACAGAGATATATGCTACTTGTGACAGTGAAAAGGAGATCCATCTCAAAGGGCTGGTTAATACCTCACTATTCTTGTCTTCTGCCGGGGTTGGCCCTAGATGACCCAATGTGATTGATGCTGATAGACATGTCTCATTCTTATTGTACTTTGTATCTCGCCTAAACATTTGATGAATATCTAATAGAAGAAGAAGAATTGTTTCTGGGTTTTCCCCCTTGTGGGGTTTACTGTTTTTCTCTAGTCTCCAACCAAAATCCTAGTGTCTCTATTATGTATGCTTTTCTTCTATTGTTCTTTATTGTTCCGCTGCATTGTTGATATTATTGCTCTCTACATAATCGCTAATGATGATATGATGTTATGGGGTGAATGTAATGTGAAAATGTTGAAAAAGTTCAAAAATGCCATTATCTATAGCAGAGAACAATCTAGCCCTAAAAATTAGCAGATTAATCCTCCAATTTATGCAATTTTTATTCAGATTGTTGTATCTTTACATCTTAATGAATTAATCTGTTGCTAGGATGTTATTTCATTAATGTTTCATAGCCCTAGCATTAACACCCAAGAATACTTTATTCTAGTGTGTTTCCACACTTATGGGTGGCTTGAAGAGCACAAAAAACCTGTGTCTATTGCAGATTTTATCATTGACAGGTGCTGGAAGTGCAGGACAGCAGCAAGCTTGTCCTCTTTTAGGTCATCTAATCAAGAGGAATTCAAAAAAAGATCCCACTTGGTATATGCACCTTAACCTCAACTCATGAAATAAAAGGTAATACGTATTTAATGTATTTCACTCTTTCTCAAGTGCTGGTTGTATTTTCTATGTTACTAATTCATATATCGGATTAGACACTTGTTTTCAATTAACTCCTAACCTTCATCTAACGTAAGGTTCCTAGGCACTAGTCTACTAACTAGTTGGTGAAGGATCAAGGTATTGGAGTACCCCTGAGGCATTATAGGAGTTGGCCTTAAGTGAGGAGATTGTGCCAAGCGACAGTGGGTACATCTCCTGTGTGCTTACCACTTAGCACCTTGACCAACCCTTGCCAAGGCTCCTAATCTGGGTGGTAACATTGCCTTCCTTGATTTATGATGACATCTACACATGCAGAACTCTATGACTCTGAACCTTTGTGTGTTGAACTTTACCTCAGCAATATTCTTCGATGTCCTAAAATCCAGTGGTTGCTCTGATACCAATGTCAGAAATATTTAACACATGTGGCCAAATAAGTTGTAAGAATCAATGACGTATCTCTCATTCATATCATGAGCATGTGTGCATACATATTGCAGTACATCATGATCACTTTATTACAACCCTATCCTAACGTCCTTAACTTACATGTTATTAAATCACTGACTTAATACTAATTAGCCCTAGGACCCAAATCTTACAAAACAACCTCGTCATTGTCCAACATACCAATCTCTTGCTTCTAGTGATTTTTGCTTAATATTGATATATGAAATCCCCATCATCAGAGAGGCATCTTAGACTAGGATGACTGAGGATTCTACATATTGGAAAGAGATGCTAATTCCAGTCCTCCAGCTGCATATAGCATGTATGCAATCACCAAACCCATTGACTGCTTTTGCTAAGACTTTTGCAGTAACAAACCATCATACGAGGAAAGAAGTTACAAATGGGCAAATGCAAGGCTTCTTGGGAGTGGGAGCAGGGAGCAACATTTTCAAAAGCTCCCTATTTGGGAGCAATTTCGGGAGCGAATTTTATATAATATATATATTTTATGCATATATGTCAACAAAAACATGTAAAACAATGAATTAGTAACAGAAAACATAAAAACATGGATTAAAGGTCCACAAATTACAGGTTCTCATTTATATAGCATGTAAGGGTGCACATAACCAAAATAGCATCAAGTGCAATCCATCTCTAAACCGAAAATACATCAACAAATAGGCTCTAGATGGCCTCTATCATCCAAAAAAATTATGCTAAAATAAATACCTACATATCATCAAAATCATTGCCTACCTTGGGATCTTTGTCATTAATATCACCCTCTAAGCATTAACATAAGATGGAAACAATGTAGCATGTCAAGTCAAGATTTTGTTTGAGTGATGGGTAGATTTTTAGTAGGGCCATGATAGAGGAGTTAGACATCTAATGTCACTAACATCAAGGTACATAGAAGGCTGGGTGCTCTTGATTAAATACAAGATCCATACCCTAGTACATGACAAAATCCAATGGAAACATTCCAATTCCCCCAATTCTGAAATCCTGAAAATCTGATAAGTCTGCTGAATTTTGAGTGAGATCTAAAATTCTACTTTCTCCATATGAAATATAATTAGGTCGGAACCACTCTCAAACATCCTGAAGGCTGAGTCATTTCATGGTAATACTAAAAATTTAAGTAATCACTTTTACTTTAAGAATTTAACATTACCATGAATTGCATATCAATACTAGGGCCATAGGCTTGAATATTAGGCTGCCCAACTCAAAAATTCTTGTTTCTTCAAAAAAAATTGCATTTGGAACGTCTTTGTGAAGAAAAACAAATTGCAAAGAAAGTGAGGGATAGATTTTTTTTGCGTGAGCAAATCAGAGCACACTTCGGGAGTGGATTAGGGGGGGCGCTCCCCCACATCCTTGGGCAAATGAGCGCGTTGTGAGGAAAGATCTCTGCATTTAACAAAGTCTTCAGTTTCACCTTCCAGAGTTTCTGGAAGTTTGGGACATTTGTATATTTCAATATTTGAACAGAATCAGGAAAACATTACTTGAAACAAAAAGCACAACCATTTGAAAGAATAGATAAAATAACATAAAAGATTATTTGCAATTTTGCACCCAATGACAAAAAAGGGGCAACATTCAAGGAATATGTATGAAATGACATTGATACAGTAAATGAAGTGAGTTTAGACCCTTGAAAAGGAATTTTCTTTGGAGAGTAACTGAAGAATTGAACAAAAAACCTACCAGAGAAAAATGACTGAATTTTTTGGGATTATTTATAAGATGTGATCAGAAAGAATAATGAGAGGAACATTTCTGAAACGGCATGAAGGAATTAAGATGGTATTTTCAACTTGGAGACTTTAAAATCCCAACCAAGTTTACCCAATGACATGAGTTTTTAGAAAGGATATACAAGTTTCTCCTCCGTGGATACACTATTAGCAGCAAAATATCTTAAGAAGAAATTCCCAAAAAAGTGTGTTGCACCAGAAAAATTAAGCAATAGAGAGGACACAGAAGCAAAATATCAATTCTCAAAAATCTGTTTCTTCAAATCTAACAAGTCATGCAGTAGAGCAAAAAACTGGTACCTGCATTATATCAAACGGTGCATGTCTGCATGCTTGCACATATTCCCATGCCCCAACATCTACAAAGAAATCATCATCTTGAGTGTCATGATAAAGCTAGGTTCAAGGGAAATTTCTTGTTCTTACTCTCTTATACTGACAACAAACAGGGCACTCACAGAAAGAGACAGCTACAAAAAAATTAAGGAAAGGACACAGAGGTAAAAAATAAATGGTTATCATTTTGAGAAGCACTAAACAATTCATAGAAGTCAACAGCAGGTAACCTAACAGAGCTTGATACATCTACAACTTGATGATTACAGTTGACCTCTTACCTTTGAAAAAGGAAACTGTTGATGGAGTGATTGCACTAACCCTCACATCAGGAACATTATCTGTAGGTAAACTTTTTCTCACTCCTAAAGTAGGATTGCTATCAATAATAGCTACTCTTAATGCTTTTGTCAAAGGCAAGCTTGCTGCAAGAGAAGAAAGAGAAAAGAGTTACATATTTTTACATTCAAAAAGTGTTAATTAAAGTATTTGCACTTTGTTGATAAATACAACAACATTACACCAATGAGCATTATGACAACATCAAGTCGCGTTACTCTACCAATTTGATCCATCATCACAGGGAAACATGGATGTAAACATTATAGAAATCAGGAAAACAAAGGGTAGCAACATGGACAAAATTACAAATATATAGAATACAAATGTATCAAACTCACCCCACTCTAATATTTGTTTTGTTTTTCATTTCTCCTTCGTTGTTTTATTTCACCTATGGTCAAATCAACCTAAAAATTTAACCAAGGTGAACAATTTAGTTCAAAGTTAGATCTGTGAAAATTCCTACACTCTGAACGAACCCCTACTGCAGCAAATCTGAATCTACTTCACCTACTTGATTTTTAAATTACATTCATCAAGTTATTCTTCTAAATACTGAAGCAAATTACTTCTACAGCCTACACTAATTAAATATTTGATCTCATGAAACAAAAAACAGAGCAAAGAACAAGATACATAGGACACACTTATTTATGGACACAAAAGTCTCCAGAAAAATCCAGTGTGGGAAAACCGGTGCAACAGCTTCTACCCTCTACGTCAACTTTCTCGACAATTCCCAACAATACCGGTTGTTCATAGCAATTTCGATTGTTCCCAACAGTTCCAAATTTTGCCCTCTACGTCAACTTTCCCAACTGTTTCGGCAGTTCTAGTTGTTCCGGCAGTTCCGACTTCTGCCCTCTATGTCAACTTTCCCAGTTGTTCCCGACAGTTCCAGCTTTTGTGTGACAGGCAGCTTTTCTACTCTGATGGCTCTCTCCAACTCTTTGCCGATATTCTCCAGAAAGTCCTCTCGAATTCTCACTACCCCTCAGCTGCAAAATGATCACTTAATTCGAAATCCTTAGCAAACCCTGCCCTCGGAATTGAATTCTTGATCAATTCGTTCTCTTCGTGTGTGTTTTCAAATGAACCCCAAGCCTCCATTTTATAATTTTTCCTGTTGAGTCTTCAACGGTCGAGCTTAAGTCTCTAATCAACGGCTAAAATTAAAACATGACTTGATCCACCTTCTAGATCATTCTCACCCATATTTTGATTAATACCCATTAATATTTTAATTTTCCTAAGTTTAGACTTAAGAACCCCATTAAAAATATTAATTATTTTAATAAAAATACAATCTGGGTGGAATTTCACCAAACAGTTTCTGAGTTCTTTAGAACTCATGTGTCTTAGCCTCTCCACCAAATTTCAAGGCTAGAGCACTTTCGATGCTACCAAAAACAAACACTCCCTTTTCACGAGGAAAGTGCTCTAGCAACGATGTCCACCTGCATGTTTCTTTGTTTCTGAAGCACCTCCTTTATGCACTATTGTTGCCACCAACACTGTGCTACTGTTGCTACTGTACTACTGCCCATGACATTGCCACTGCCACTGCTGCATCTGTACTATAGCTCCCTCTCAAATGTTGCATCTATTATGTTGTTAGCACTGCCACCGCTAACACTGCATTCATACTGCAACACGGTTGTTGAGAGAAACAACTGAAAAACATCCAAAACTAGTTGAACTTAACTATGTTCAACATAAAACAATGAATGTTGGAATCGGAATACTGTTGATTCTGACCCTCTGAATGTTCTGCACTGTTGCCAACCTTGCTTTGCATTGATCGGTCTCCGATTCCAAGCTACTGCATCTGTTCTCCAAACACTCCACTGCATCATCTGACATTGAGTTCATCTCGCTACTACTAAATCTTGGGCTCCCGTAGCAAGGAATTGATCCAAGAGGTGGACTCCTCAAGGATCCATCTATAGCTCTTTCAAACTACAGCTCTAAATCCCCCCACCTAACTCCTGCAGATGCAACTGCCATCAATGCCAAATGTCGAATGACCTCCTCTAGTCACTGCTTAGCATGGTCAGCTGCTCAGCAAGTGAGAAATTCGAACTTTCTGGCGGAAAGTTCAATGAGGAGAAAAATCCCTTTCTACGTGTCTTAGTTCTTTTCTAGCGGATTTCTACCCCAGCAGAAACTGCGCCCTTCAAGCACTGCGTTGACGCTCTGCATCACTCCCTTTGCCTCTGCAAACTCACGATCTAGAAACTGTACCTCTCTGTCATCTCACTCAAAGAGAGATTTCCTCAGATCTGCTTCCCGGCAAGAACTGCACAATCCCTTCAAGGGGATTCAAACTGTTGTCAAGTGCAGCTTTCGGCCTCACTGTTCAGCACTAGATCTACTCTTCCTGTTTCAAAATCAATGCTCTCATACCATGTGAAAATTCCTACACTCTGAAGGAACCCCTACTGCAACAAATCTAAATCTACTTTACCTACTTGATTTTTAAATTACATTCATCAAGTTATTCTTCTGAACACTGAAACAAATTACTTATGCAGCCTACACTAATTAAATATTTGATCTCATGAAACAAAAAACAGAGCAAAGAACAATATACATAGGACACACTTATTTTTGGACACAATAGTCCCAGGAAAAACCCAATGCAGGAAAATCAATGCAGTAGCTATGAGGGTTTTAATATTATACAGGAGAAATATCTTAATACAAATCTAGGATGTTCATCTAGCAATCCTTTATAGAGAAAATACTGGTGGAAAATCTAAGTGAGTTTTACCTCACTTCACCAGGCAGAATTTTGGTTGACCTGGCACAAGATTGGCTAAACCCAAATATTTCTGCGTCACCTCTTCTGCGCTCTGCGTCAGCTTTACTGGTTGTTTCGGCAATTCTGGCTTCTTCCCTTTGCATCAGCTTTCCTGGCAGTTTTGGCAGTTCCGGTTGTTCCCAGCCATTCTGGATTCTGCCCTTTGTGTCAGCTTTCCCGGCTATTTCGGTAGTTCCAGCTGTTATTGGCAGTTTCGGCTTCTGCCCTCTGCGTCGGCTTTCTCGGCTGTTCTGACAGTTCCGATTGTTCCCAGCAATTCCAGCTTATGCCCTCTGTGTCAGCTTTCCCAGTTCTTTCGACACTTCCGACTTCTGTGTGACAAGCAACTTTTCTACTCTACTAGCTCTCTCTGCCTCTCTGTCTGTATTCTCCAGAAATTCCTTCTTCCGGATTCTCACTGCCCCTCTGCTGCAAAATGATCACTTAATTCAAAATCCTTAGCAAACCCTTCCTTAGGAATCGAATTCTTGATCAATTCGTACTCTTCGTGTGTGTTTCCAAATGAACTCCATGCCTCCATTTTATACTTTCCCTATTGAGTCTTCAACGGTCGAGATTAAGTCTCTAATCAACGGCTAAGATTAAAACATGATTTGATCCGCCTTCTAAATCATTCTCACCCATATTTTGATTAATACCCATTAATATTTCAATCTTCCTAAGTTTAGACTTGGGAACCCCATTAAAAATATTAATTATTTTAATAAAATAAAATCTATGTGGAATTTCACCAAACGGTTTTTGGGTTCTTTAGAACTCATGTGCCTTAGCCTTTCCACCAATTTTCAAGGCTAGAGCACTTCCGATGCTACCAAAAAGTAACAAGATATATCTAGAGGAAGGACCAGAACATTTTGTTGTAAAAGTGGCTTCCTCCAACACAGTACACAATTTCTAGTGTGCTACCTCCCCAACTCACACTTAATGATAAAATCCCATAGTTCAACCAAGTTTTTGGGATTTGGGGATGAGGGAGCGGGGAAATGCATGAGCGGACTATGCAAAAGCTCCCCACCAACTTTTAGGAAACGTGGGGGGGCATTGAGGTCTTTAACACAAGGGACCCTAACAAAAATAGTAAAATTTTATAATTTAACTGTCTTTATCATTATATAACACTTAAATCATGAAGGATAAATGGATGAATCATATAACTGAAACAAATTTAAAACGAAAAGCATGATACAATCATTCATGTAACTGTAACAATGTACAATGAAAATAAAAGTTTAAACCATATTGAAGTTCCAACTATGAATACTGAATATTGAAATAAATGTCAAGTCTGATACATCAAGATTCAAATTTTTAAAGAGTCAAGTTTAATATATCATATATCAAGATTCAAAACAAACTAAAGTCTACAGGTGAAGTCTGAAATACAAAAACAGAGAACATAAGAACATATCAAATAACAAATGAGCATAACTGCTCGAGGTAATGCCCAGCTAGTCTCTGCATCCAATTGTTGCATGAATAAATCAAGATCAATGAAGCATAAAAACTGATAACCTGTAGATTTGAATGTAAAAATACACAAGAGGTATTTAATAATAATAATTTATTATATATATAAAAATGTATAAGTGATGAATGTTACAATGAGGCCCTGCTTTTATACCTAAGCAGGTGACCTTTCATGATTAGGCATGTCTTTTAGACATGCATTTTCAATTAACTTAACGACTATTTAACACAATCAATTTTTGATTATTTAATATTTACATTTATTTTATTTATTTACTTCTTATGAACTATATTCATAACATAGCCCTTCCCTTCGGAAGCTTTGTCCTCAAAGCTTTAATGTTGTGGACTTTCTTCTCTTAGTGTCTGTCACCTCGATGTATATAATCTGGATAATCTAACCATTCTCTCGT
>APFE030343804.1:23867-87629 GCA_000404065.3 Pinus taeda | reverse complement strand
TAAGATTATCAACCCATGTCAACTATGTTAAGGTTATTTTTTTTTAACTAATCGAAATTAAAAAAAAATAGATGTGACTGATCGGAAGTCACGCTTGACTTTCAAACACGGTGTTTGACCGCGGAGTGCAACGTTTAATCCTATTGGAATGGCGGGCGGTTGGGTTGATGAGAGACAACACTAGGTCTAGCAGATAGCACAGACAACAAGGATAGAGACAACTGGGATAACGAGTGGAGTCTGTCGAGTGACAAGTGAGTGAAATGGATTGGCCAAGGATGTCGGAATAGAAATGGCAGGGAGTATTGGGTTCGAGGGTAGGGCCTAGGGGATGGTAGCATAAGACAATAATTAGAGATAAAAAAATGGTTGGTGGAACAGTTGGGACTTCAGAGAATTTACAAGTCGACGAACGAACAGTGGCAACGCAGACAAGAGACGGTACAAACATAAAAAAATCCTTTGTTGTTCTTCCACGTAAATTATAATCATGGGTGATCACAGAATCGAAGTTCGTTGAAGAAATGTTATACACTAACCTCTTTTGTCGAATCAAATTCATCATCATCATCTTCAATTGCAATGGAAATGAAAATTGATAGGCCGCAGGAGGTGGGGTTGCCCAATCATCAAATTGTGAGATTGGAAAGATCTGCTGCCAGTTCCAGAGAAATTTCCAAAGCTTCTGCAGACGCTTGTGTTGTTGTTCTTTCACCAACTTTATATATCGTTCTATTCCTTCGGAATTTAGCACTTCTTTCTCTGTACACTTGATAATTTTGTTCTCTTTCTTCAGCCTTTCGTTGAAAAAAGCAATTGGGTGTAATATTCCTAATTAGCCATGGCTAATTGGAATATTCGATTTTGCTCAATTTTGCCTTCTATAGTTATTTGTAAATAAAAAGGTGAGGAAAAGGGGAAATAACTCACTTTTACAATAAAAGTCACTTCCTAGTAGCACAACGTTGTGACTTAAAGGGGACCCAAGGGGGCCAAAGGACCACGCAGAGATGGGACCCACGCAGACACTTGGAGGGACTGCACAAATGGGAAAAGGAACACGTGGCAAGAAGAGATTACGTTGGAGGAGGCGAGCCTCGGGATTGAGAGAGGCTAATGCTATAAAGGAGAGAGGAGCCTCCTCATTTTGGCATTCAGTTATGAGCATTTGAGCTAGTCACTTCGACTTAGAGCACACTAGCTGTTTAGCCTGTCCGCAGCACTGTTTAGTGCATTGAGTGTCTCCGTTCGAGGATCTCACCCTTAGCCCTGGGGGACTTCGAGTGCCTACACGGGCAAGGTAGTTTCAGCAGTCTTGTTGCAGTAGTTTTGATCTTCGCCATTGAGGTGGAGCTGAGCATTGGAGGACTGCGCAGTCTTGAGAGAGAGGGACGCAGTTTTTCTGGGGGCAGTTCCGGATTGGGGGTTTGTGGAGGAGTTGAGATGGGAGATTGAGCAAAAGATCAGCGCTTGCATATTGGGGGAGTTTGGCAGAGTTTCAGGCAGTATTTTGGAGGATTCTACTCAGTGGCAGCGCAGAGCCTTGAGGGATTGCGTGATTCCCCAAGGGGGCGATTTTCAGGGGTCGGCCATTTCAGAAAAGCTTTCTGGGTTTTTCTGGGTTTCCTGAGTAGAGGCTGATTCCAAAGCTTTAGCATTTTCTGAGGAGGAGAACAGCCCCAAATCCTTATTTGATTTCCAATAGTAGCAATAGCACGGCAGTTTCCCAGCAGCATCCACACAGTTCAGAGAGAGGTCATTCCTTTGCTATTCTGAGTGTATTTCTTCACTTGCCTGGTGCAAGTTGAGGTGCCATCTTTCTGATCACCTCCTGTACTCATTCCATTAATCAGTATAATAAAATGGCTTAGCATTTCTCTCTGCATTTCTCGAGTCTCTACTTATATTTCATGTTTACATTATTATACGCTACACCACTGTTATTTTTATCATTTTTGAGCTTCCCGATTATTATATCATTTGTGCATATTTGGTTGGAATTTACTGGGATTTTGGGGAATATCTCTGAAACGGGATACTACAGTGGTATCAGAGCATATATCTGGCTCAGCCTGTGGAGCTAGCAATCTATGACACCGAGGGAAAAACCCTACATCTGTTACAGAGGTAGGAGATACGAGACACTGGGCGTAGGTTGGAGAACACTTGCGGAGAGGGAGACTGTGTTCAGTTGGTGGACGTAGAACAGGAGGAGCCTGTGGTGGACACAGAACAGAAGGAGCCTAGGGTGGGCGCAGAGGAGGAGGATCCGATGGCAGATAAGGACGGGAAGAGATTTGCAGACATGCTCCTCAAATCAGTGCAGGGTCTGTCGAGGCAGATCGAGGTGATGGGGTCGAGATTCACAGCAACGAAGGCTAGACAACGTGAGAACCCACAAGTTTTCCACGTTCGTGAAGGATCGGGTACATCCCACCATTTTCCATAGCAGGGTGCCACTCAGCATGATATTACACCGCAGATGGCCTCACATGCCCCTACACGCTCTACCATGCCCACTTTCCTAGGGGCAGACACAGGGGCCGAAGCCCATCAGGAGGCAGAGCCCGGTCATATGGGCGATTATTTTGCAGAGTACCAGGCCTATGGGCAAGAGTTCAGGAATGCTCTCTCATTCAAAGACTTTGTTCAGCTCCAGCGGGATAGTAGACCCCGCGACCATCACATAGGACATCGACATTATCACGATGGAGACACCCACCGCACAGCTAGTAGGTTCCACTTGCCTACATTTGATGGTTCATCAAACAGTTCGGCAAGGTCTTGGGTGGAGAAGCTAGACATCTATTTCCAGCTTAACCAGATGCCAGAGGCAGAGGCCATCAAGGTGGCGATGTTACATTTGGATGGTGAGGCCCAAGATTGGTGGTTCCATGGGATGGTTACACTCGGACACTCCTCAGTGACAACATATGCCGAGTTCACCAGGAGATTGATGGAGAGGTTTGACCGAAGGGATCCGGAATAGCACTTTGTTAAGCTGACGAGGCTCAAATAGACGGGGAGCCCAGAGACCTACATTGCAGACTTCCTGAGGATTTCAAGATGGTATCAGATCTATCCACAGCACAGAGGATCTACATGTTTGTTGAGGGGTTAGCAGAGCCACTTCGGGGTCTAGTCAGATCCACCAGACCAGCCATACTCCCGGATGCCATCAACAGGACCCAGGACTTACAGGATGCCTTACCCAAGACTCGGACACCTTACCCCCAGAGACAAGATTTCCAGCCTAAGGGGAAGGACGTGAGGATTCCGCCTCCAAAGGGGAATCCAGGACGAGCACAGATTGATGACGATGCCAGGAAGGAGTTGAAGAAGAAGCGGTTGTACTTTACCTGCCAAGAGTCGTCGGCACCAGGACATAGATGTACTGTTGGCAAAGCACATTTTATTGAGGTCTTCTTCGAGAGCAGCGGGGAGGAGGATGAGGAGGATGACGTAGAGGCAGGAGATAGTCATGCTGTGTAGGGTCCCTTGCTGCCTCCGCCACCAGCAACAGGTGGAGCAGCTTTTGCACCTATCGAAGGAGCCCTTGAAGCATTGCGAGGAGTTCCCAAGTATTTGACGTTGCGCGTACGGGGGACAGTACGTGGCCAGCGAGTATCAGTTTTGGTTGACAGTGGGGCCACCCACAACTTCACCGATGCACAGATGGTTGAGCAGAGAGGTATACAGATAGAGAGCTTCGATGGATTCTCAGTTTTGGTCCCAAGCGATCAGACCATGGCATATGCTCGTTATGTTCCAGAGTTATCAGTAACGATGGGCACCTACACACTAACTGACCACTTCTTCGTGGTCAATATCCTAGACACCAACATAGTACTGGGTGTTCAGTGGCTTATCACTCTGGGGAAGGTCACTACAAATTGGAAGGCCTTAGAGATGGAGTGGGATGATGAGAAGACAGGGAGGCATGAGAAGATACGGGGACAGCACACATATCCGCCTCAGACTGTTTTGGCTCATCAGATGGAGGTAGTCTTCCGGAAGGGAAACATAGAGTGGGCAGTGGAGCTGCGTGCATCAGACGCAACGACTACACGGCAGACAGTGCACCTGGAGATACAGTCCATCCTTGACCGGTATCCCACAGTATTTCGGGAGATTCTGCCAAGACAGCCACCGGACCGGGGGTTTGAGCACACCATTGAGCTTGAGCAGGGCATATAGGCAGTAATTACTACCCCCTATAGGCATCCCAAGGCCTATTGGGATGAGATTGAGCGGGCATTCAGGAGTTGCTGGCTCTTGGGCACATTCGGCCGAGCACATGTCATTTTGCTTCTTCCGTGGTGTTGGTGAAGAAGAAGGATGGCACATTGAGAATGTGCATTGACTACAAGGCCATGAACAAGAAGACACTGAAGAACAAGTACCCCATACCCAAGATCGATGAGTTGATGGATGAGTTGAGAGGAGCACGGTTCTTCTCGAAGATTGATTTGAGATCTGGGTACCATCAGATTCGCGAGAGGGAACAAGACATTCCCAAGACCGCCTTCAAGTGTCACTATGGGCACTTTAAGTTTTTGGTGATGCCCTTCGGGCTAACCAACACCCCAGCTACATTCCAGTCTTGCATGAATCACATCTTCCGCAGTCACTTAAGGAAGTTTGTGTTGGTGTTCTTTGATGATATCCTCATTTACAACAAGACTTGGAAGGAGCATCTCCAACACATTGAGACAGTATTGCACATCTTGGAGGAGCAGCAGTTCTATGCCAAGCTCTCCAAGTGTGAGCTTGGGTTGATGGAGATGTTATACTTGGGACACATCATAGGAGTGGACAGAGTGAGGGTCCACGAGGAGAAGATCAGGGCCATCAGAGATTGGCCGGAGCCGAGGAACGTGACAAAACTTCAAGGATTCATTGGCATTTGCACTTACTACCGGAAGTTCGTCAAGGGTTTCTCACAGCTTGCTGCACCCCTGACAGATTTGACGAGGAAGGGGGCATTCAGTTGGTCGGATACAGCGCAGCGAGCCTTTGACAGGCTCAAGGAGGTTATGAGCAGCTACCCAGTGCTTGCATTGCCAGATTTTACGCAGCTATTTGTTTTGGAGTGTGATGCGTCGAGAGAGGGGATCGGCATAGTGTTGATGCAGGGAGGTCACCCTATAGCCTTTGAGAGCCGAAAGCTCCTTCCACACGAGAGGTTGTATTCTATATATGACAAGGAGATGTTGGCCATCATGCATGCATTGGCCAAGTACCGACAGTATTTGTTGGGTAATAGGTTCAGGGTGAGGACTGATCACAACAGCGTCAAGTTCTTTTTGGAGCAGAAGCAGCTACAAGAGAGGCGGCAGAAGTGGATCAGTAAGATCCAAGCGTATGAATTTGACATTGAGTATGTCAAGGGTAAGAACAACGTGGTAGCAAATGCCCTTTCACATAGACCAACCACGTTGTCTCTTATGAGCTTGGACGCAGACTGGAGGGCTCGACTCCTAGTAGAGTACTCCAGGGATAGATTTGCATGCGAGGTTCTGGATGGGGAGGTGGCGGATGACAGGTACAGGGTGGTCGATCAGATCATCCACTACAGGGACCGGATCTTCTTGACTAAGGGATCTCAGCTCAAGAAGAAGATACTTCAGGCGTCACATGATTCACCATTGGCAAGTCACTAGGGGTTTACCAAAACCTACAGGGCCATTAGAGAGAGGTTCTCATGGAAGGGCCTCAAGGAGGACGTACTCCAGCATGTCCGTGAGTGCGATGTTTGCCAGAGGAACAAGGGGGAGATGAACCATCAGCAGGACTATTGCAGCCTCTTCCCATTCCGGAGGGGAAATGGGAGTGTATTTCGATGGACTTAATCACAGGGTTACCTATGGTATAGGGCAAGGATTGCATCTTTTTCGTCGTTGATCAGCTGACAAAGTACTCACACTTTTTCGCCATATCTACACACTACACAGCAGCGCAAGTGGCCAAGTTGTTCTTCAGAGAGATTTTCAGGTTACATGGTCTTCCCAAGGCCATCACCAGTGACAGGGACAACCGTTTCATGGGCGGATTTTGGCAGGAGCTTTTCTGGTTGGTGGGGACGGAGTTGACACCGAGTACCAGTTATCACACATAGACGGACGGGCAGACAGAGATAGTTAACAAGTGGTTGGAGGGCTACTTGCGTAACTATCTCAGTGGGCAGCAGCGAGCATGGCTGAAGTGGTTGCATCTGGGGGAGTACTGCTACAACACTACACATCACATGTCCATTGGTATGCCACCATTTTATGCTTTGTATGGATATCATCCCTTATCTTTTGCTGACATGATGTTTGGTGCTAGCAAGGCTCCAAGAGCCAAGATTTGGATCCAAGAGAGTCAGGGTATTCTCCGAGCTTTCAAGGATAATATGGCTACAGCGCAGAACTAGCAAAAGTTGTATGCTGACAGGGGTCAGGTGGAGAGACAGTTTGAGGTAGGGGACTTGGTCTACCTACGATTACAGCCATACCGACAGTCATCACTAAAGCAGAAGGGGGCTAAGAAGCTCAAGCCCCGCTTTTATGGGCCATACAGGGTGATACACAGGATTGGACAGGTTGCGTATGAGTTGGAGCTGCCCCAAGGCAGCAAGATTCATAATGTCTTTCATGTATCATGCCTGAAGAAGGCATAGGGGCAGCATGTGACAGTGACAGATGAGCTACCACCCATGGATGATGAGGGGCATTTGGTGTTGCAGCTAGAGGCTATTATTGATACCAGGGAGAGGCAGCTACGGAACAGGACAATCCGGGAATTCTTGGTGAGGTGGAAGAATTTGCCGGATGAGGATGCCACTTGGGAGAGAGAAAATTTTGCAGCATCCATCACTTCAGTTGCTTGAGAACAAGCAACATTTTGCCGGGGGAGACTATAATATACCTAATTAGCCATGGCTAATTGGAATATTCAGTTTTGCTCATTTTTGCCTTCTATAGTTATTTGTAAATAAAAAGGTGAGGAAAAGGGGACATAACTCACTTTTACAATAAAAGTCACTTCCTAGTAGCACAACGTTGTGACTTAAAGGGGAGCCAAGGGGGCCAAAGGACCACGCAGAGATGGGGCCCACGCAGACACTTGGAGGGACTGCACAGATGGGAAAAGGAACACATGGCAAGAGGAGATTATGTTGGAGGAGGTGAGCCTTGGGATTGAGAGAGGCCAATGCTTTAAAGGAGAGAGGAGCCTCCTCATTTTGGCATTCAGTTATGAGCATTTGAGCTAGTCACTTTGACTTGGAGCACGCTACCATGTCTGTAGCACTGTTTAGTGCATTGAGTGTCTCCATTCGGAGATCTCACCCTTAGCCCCGAGGAACTTCGAGTGCCTACTCGGGCAAGGTAGTTTCAGCAGTCTTGTTGCAATAGTTTTAATCTTTGGCATTGAAGTGGAGCTGAGCATTGGAGGACTGCGTAGTCTTGAGAGAGAGGGACACAGTTTTTCTGGGGGCAGTTCCAGATTGGGGGTTTGTGGAGGAGTTGAGCTAGGAGATTGAGCAAGAGATCAGCGCTTGAATATTGGGGGAGTTTGGCAGAGTTTCAAGCAGTATTTTGGAGGATTCTACTCAGTGGCAGCGCACAGCCTTGAGGGATTGTGTGATTCCCCAAGGAGGCGATTTTCGGGGGTCAGCCATTTCAAAAACGCTTTCTGGATTTTTCTGGGTTTCCTGAGTAGAGGCTGATTCTAGAGTTTTGGCATTTTCTGAGGGGAACAGCCCCAAATCCTTATTTGATTTCCAGTAGTAGCAGTAGCACGGCAGTTTCCCAGCAGCATCCACGCAATTTAGAGAGAGGCCATTCCTTTGCTATTCTGAGTGTATTTCTTCACTTGCCTAGTGCAAGTCGAGGTGCCCTCTTTCTGATCACCTCCTATACTCATTCCATTACTCGGTATAATAAAATGGCTTAGCATTTCTCTCTGCATTTCTCGAGTCTCTGCTTATATTTCATGTTTACATTATTATATGCTGCACCACTGTTATTTTTATCATTTTTGAGCTTCCCAATTATTATATCATTTGTGCTTATTTGGTTGGAGTTTACTGGGGTTTTGGGGAATATCTCTTAAACGGGATATTACATTGGGTCAATGTCTTTTGATTAAGAAACTCTTCTTTTTGAGGAATTGGAATTCAGAGAAGAGTTGTGTGTAAACTGCTACAACTGTACAAATATTTCTCGGGCGTTTGTTGTTTGTGTGTTTTACTGGAATTGAAATAACTGTGAAGGGATGTAGTGTTAATCTTGTTCTGGGTTTCCATGCCCGGTGATAAAAATTTGATCTAGTATCGATACCGATAGTAGTATATGGATATTGTTTGTCGTGGAATGTATGTATAAGACTAATTAATCTAATAGAGACCATAGTGGCCTTGCCAAAGTTTAGTAGACTGTCCAAGCTAGTTTCTAAGCATAGCGTGCTAGCAACCCCGTCACTTTCAGATACATTAGACATGGTTCTGTTTTCAATGTGAAATGCAACAAGAGAAGATGAATTTGCAGAATGAGATGTGGCCACTGAATTGGGCTCAGAATCAAGAAGATTGCAAAGCTATCCAGATTCTCAGATATGGTAGTGGTTGTGGAATCAGGCAATGGACTAGATACCACATCTTTGTTGTTATTAACTGGCACCACATCAAATGGACCAGATTCAGGCTCTTTCAATTCCATGTTTTGAATGGAGACATCCATAGCAGAAATACTCACATCACCCTCACCACCTTCAAATCTCAGACAATTAGCTTCCTCATGAAGAAGAAAAGATTGGTTTGTACCTGCAATTTCATGAAGGTTGCTTGAACCTTCTGCATCTTCCTCATTATCGATTTTTGCATAACTTTCCTTAAAACATGTTGTAGCTTCTGCACATGATTTTTCTACACGCTGAAATGCTTCTTGAATTTTACTAAACTGCTCAACGCATTCAAGACGTGAACATAATGGCACATTGTGCTGCGAGCAACGTTCAAAGACTCGCATCATTATATTGTGCGCCATGGCTCCGATACCACAGAAGCATAAAAACTGATAGCTTGTAGATTTGAATGTAAAAATACACGAGAGGTATTTAATAATAACAAATTATTATTATTATTATTATTATTATTATTATTATTATTATATATGTATTATTATATAATTGATGAATGTCATAAGGCTTGCTTTTTACCAACATGTGACTTCAATGGTTAGGCATGTTTTTAGACAACCCTTTTCATTAAGACTATTAACATAATCAATTTTTTATTATTTAATATTTACATTTATTTTATTTATTTACTTGTTATGAATTATATTCATAACAATCAACCATGTCACCATCTGAATCAGAATCACTTGCATTCTCAAACATGCAAAGAGGCACACCAACCAACCCCATCTGTGTCTCATCAAGTCCCTCCTCCATATCTACCTATGCATCATCCTCTAGATCAACATCCCATCGTGTTGCTAGTCCCTTCAAATACTCAGGTGTCTTCCTATGGTAAGGACATAAGGCACTATGCACAACAACTAACTTCTTCTCTCTTCTAGATATAAGCTTGTTCTTCTTAATAGAGTGGATGAAGCTATATGTGGAAAAATTCTCCCTGCTGCAGAGGAACTAGCAATCTGAGACAACAAATGCATAGCTAGATGTTTGAGCTCTAGAGCACCATCCCCATGCATCCTCCACCAACCAATTGGGTCATCTTGGCCTAGATCAATGTGATCTACCCGATCACCACATGTGTTAAAGGGGCCACTAAGAGATGCAAGTCGAAGTTTTCACTTTTTTTTATGATTTGGCCTCAATTTTTTTTGGAAACGTAGGAAACATTTCCTCTTTTGGGAGGAAACATCCCCCCTTAAGTTTCCTCATGTTTCCTTTTTTGGGATGTGAGGAAACATCCCCGAAGCGCAAGGAAGCATGGGGACGCATTTCCTAGGTGGGGGGACGCATCCCCATGGAACACTGTAAAATCCCTAATCCATATGGTCCAAGCTGAGAGGAAACTATTATGTGGTTATCACTATCACCTAAGCAACCTATCCTCTCACTTTAGGTTGGCTCTTCTCCAACTCAAGGGAGGGTATCCCTAGGTATTAGGAACACTAAAACTAGAACAATGACGTTCAAGTCCCAATTTGGTAGCTCAAGTGGTTGGCAACACAGTTTGTTCTCCCATCCACCCGGGTTCAATTCCAAGGGACTTGTTTGGCCTATTGTGATGAGGCTCGAAGAGTAGGTGCACCCACCCACGTGATGTCTGAGCTCTTGCTTGAGGGTTGTTGCATATACTCTTGGTGTTATAGTGGCAACCAACAGATTTGATCATGGACCTCATCTAGATTACTCCAACATGTTTGCTCTTATCAATTCACCATGGTTAAAATAAAAATAAAAAACAATGAAGCTCAATGGGGACGTGAAGAGATAGCCCTAGCAAAACAATGGTTTTTTAAGGATAATGGAAGTAAAGTGATGAAAGGATCAAGAGATTAATGTCAATCCAACAAAGCGTGAATGGAGTGAAGAGATCAAGCTTAATAAATCATTAAAACCACAAGGGCTACATATGCATGCCACATGAAGAGCTTAACATAGCTGAAAATGGAAGTAAACAAATCCTAGGAGAGCCTTGAAAGTGCCACATCAAAACTATGCCATTAGGGTATTGCCCCCACAATGAAGTATTTGTCTAGCACCCACTTAAGAAGCGTTAGATACAAGATAATACCACCAAAAATAAGCTAACAGAGGGTTCAAAAGGGAGAAACTCCTTACATGAAATCGTTCCAATGGGGTAGAAGTAGACTTTTCTTCGCCCCACAAAGCAAGTTTTAGAAACTATACAATCATAAGCAATAATTGGAAGCATTAGAACAAAAAGCCACACATTAATAGGAGAAAACCCTTACACTTCACGTTTGCTCCAAAAAAGATATATCCATTCAGCTCCAAGGAGGGGAACTCCAAAAATCTAAAACCAAGACTACAAATGGAGAGAGATACTTCTTAAATAGAGTCTACTCCATCTCCTTTTGCAATAAAATAATAGTTGTTTTCCTAAATCCACTAAGCTCTCCAGGAACAATGATAAAATAATATTGGACTCCTCTGGATCCCTGTTTTTCTCCAAAGGAAACAATACAATAAAAATATCTCATGACCAACTCATGAGACAAGTAAAACAATGATAAAATAATGACATGATCATGCTATGTATATCCTCACATGGTGGATGTCTCAAATATAGCCTTAAAACGTGCAAAGCTTTGCTCTATGTTCAAGTCATCCTCCACCATGTGCATACATTAATCTCACTCTTCCCAAATAACCAAAATGCTCAACCAACAAAGGTGGGGCATTCCTTAAAAGGTTGGTCAAAATGGGTCAAGAATTTTAATGTGAGAGATTTGTAACCACCATAACTCACTCAAATTTTGTTACGATTTCTTTCATGACCACAACTTTAAAGTTTTATGTCCACTCCACTTTGCATCTGATTGCATTCATCTAGCAGCAATTTGGGCACTCTATTAAAAGATAGTACTCCTAAAGTTAGGATGTCCTCGAAATATGCAATCAAACCCTAGATCTTGGGTTTGGAACATACTAGATCTCCTCTAATGTGAAGTGTTATCGTCAATCGAATGGAAAAGAGTGCAACAATCAAGTAAACCTTCCAACAATGGATATGTGTCTTTTTAAGGTATGGAAGAGTGTTCGAAGTGGCGTCATAAGGTCGAGTACTCAACAATAAGGCTAGAAAACCCCTCAAACTCAAGGTTAATCCATCATGGGATAATGTGCAATGTGTTATAACCAAGCCACGTATCACCATCAACCCAAATTATCCACATGATCAACCAATTCATCAAAAAGGGGTATGACCTCAACAAAAGATGCATGGCACGATGATAAGTATGTATATGCCTCCACATATGAGCCAAAGAAGGGAAATGTTCCACACAAGGCCACGATTCACCTCATTAGTAACTATTCCTGAAGCTAGGATGTCCTCAAAATACGCAATGAGACCCTAGCATGGAAAAGAGTGCAACAATCAAGTAAACCTTCCAACAAAGGATATGTGCCTCTTTAAGGTATGGATGAGTGTGCAATGTGGCCTCACAAGGTGGAGTACTCAACAATAAGGCATAGAAAGCCCCCCAAACTCAAGGTTGATCCATCATGGGATAATGTGCAATGTGTTATAACCAAACCATGTATCACCATCAATCCAAATTATCCACATGATCAACTAATTCATCAAAAAGGTGTACAACCTCACCAAAAGATGCATGACAAGATGATAAGTATGTATATGCTTCCACATATGAGCCGAAGGAAGGGAAATACTCACACAAGACCATGATTCACCTCATGAGTCATAAGTAACCCATCCATGTGTAAAACATCCAAAAGAGCTAGGGTGTTGAAGTAATGGGGTTCTAACCATGCTAAAACCTCGTTCATCAAAGTAATAAGCCATTTTAAAGAAGAGGGGGTATAAGCCAAACACTATCCATACCATCTTAAAGCCAACCAAATAAAGATGCTAATGCAATGTCAACTTAGCCCAAGAGTGCTAGGGTGTGCCATGAAGAGAGTAATCAAACAATCTAAAGCGATCGATATATACACCATAATAACTAGCAATGTGTCATATCACCAATATTAGACCATCCCACAAAAGATCAACAATTGAATCATCAACACCATCAAGTGAAAGAACACCCCTCTAATCAAGCACCTGTAACCTTGAATGTGTATACCCCTAAGCTATCCAAAGCTCCATCATCCTGTAAACCTGCCTTCGTGAATAAAATCAGAAATGTAAAGAAAATATTCACTCATGCAAAATAAGGGGCAACATAGTGAATCAAGGTAAATTTGGAGCCCTATTTTTGCACTATAAAAATATTGTAGGCATTATGTATGTGAACTCTATGAATAATATGGATAAACCTTTGTCCACAACCTATTGATGATGTTTGTAAAGCATCAACAATAGTGAGAATGTATTCTCAAATACCATCATATGTCAACAAAACAGGGCACCATCCAATGGGCCTTCCCTATATAAAATGTGTCGAACAAAGTTGTCATTGATGGCATCATAGTTGAATTGTTGAAACAAACCCTAGGTATTGTGCAAACCTTAGGAGACCTAAACCCTAACTACTTGACTAAACCCTAGGTGCATGTGTATATTAATGAAATTCTAGATGCACTTGCCATAACAAAGCACTAGCAATGATGTCATTATGATATCATGTTTGCATTGTTGAAGCTAACCATGTTGGTCATTAATGATGGTAAGCCAATAATTTGCCCTTATATGCATTGCCCAAGCTTTGTTGGAGATGCCCTAAGGAAGAAGTTATCTTGTTGAAGATGCCCATGAAGACATATTGAAAAGGCACCCTAGCCTTATTGAATGATGCTCATAATTCCCATGTGATGAAGCCCTAATCTAGTAACCCTAGATATATGAATATGTAAAAGAAACCCTAGTCCTTGTATGCAATCCTAATGCATGAAGATCACGTGCACTAGCATGTCAAAAGAGTGAAAAAATTATAATCCATTTGATGCTCTAACTTCATAAAGGAAATTCTTTAATAGCGTTGTTATGAAAAACTATGCATATTATGAAAGAAAATTTAAATTTCCATCATTAGAGGTCATATCTTGAAGGGAATACTATATCAGCTTATAGAGGAGGTCATAAACTTTCCAATAAGTACTCAATTGCCACCTAATTCCTTACCATTGAAGAGAAATCAATTTTTGAAATTAGCATGACAAAAATTGTCAAATTGTCCAAGCCGACTTGAGTAGGCTCATAACCCTTGGCAAAGAGACATGTCCCTTCAGAATATGGAAAAACCACTATAAATATAAACCTAAAATCATCCATTCAAGCTCAGATTTTTCAGTGGAGACAAGACAAGAGGTAGAGAAGTAGACGCAACCTAGAAAAGCAAGAAAGACGAGTTTGTGCAATTATTCTTGGGTTAGATAGTCTCCCACGCGTTCGAGCAAGGAGCAGAGAAGTTGTCGTACTTGCCATGGTCGAAGTTGTCGTAGTTGTTGTGGTCGAAGTTGACGTAGTTGTCGTGGTTGACGTTGTTGTAGTTGCGATGGTCACCGCTGTCGTGGTTGAAGTTGTCGTAGTTGTCGTGGTTGAAGCTATTGTGGTCAAAGTTGCCATAGTTGTCGTGGTCGAAGATGTCACAGCTGCAGTAGTTGCCGTGGTTGAAGCTACAGTGGTCAAAGTTGTCGTAGTTGCTGTGGTCGAAGCTGCCATAGTTGTCGTGGTCGAAGCTGCCATAGTTGTCGTTGTTCAAGTTGTCGTTGTCGAAGTGTTGATTTATTGGGATTGGACAAATAGAGCTTGTTGAAGTCTTCTCTTGAGAACAGAATAGGGTAGAGTTGGAGAACTTTGTGAAGAAGCATATTGAAGATTTGTAATATCCCCTTTTCAGGGATATCCCTCAAACACAAGCAAACTCCAACTAGAGATGGACTGGGAGGGCGTTTACCAGATATGTCGCCTCTGAAAAGAGGACGAAATCTGGAGGCTACCTGAACCTCTCCAGACTCTGTCTAAGAGTATAGGAGAAAAACACACAAGTGGTATAGTAGCTACAAAGCTCAAAGAGATAAAAATAACATTAGTGCAACATACAATAATGTACACATGGAATATAAGCAGATACTCAAGAAATGCAGAGAGAAATGCTAAGCCATTTTATTATACTGAGTAATGGACAAAGTACAAGAGGTGATCAGAATGATAGCACCTCGACTTGCATAAGGCAAGTGAAGAAATACACTCAAAATGGTAAGGAAATGGCCTTTACCTGAACCGCGTCCAAGGTGCCTGAGAACTGTTGTGTTGCTACCACTACTAGAATCAAGTGAGGATTCGGAGTTGTTCCCCTCCTCAAAAAATGTTGAAACTCTGGAATCAGCCTCTGCTCAATAAACCCAGAAAAGCCCAGAAAGCTTTTCTAAAATAGTTGACCCCCGAAAATCACCCCCTTGAGGATCTACGCTATCCCTCAAGGCCCTGCGCTGCCAATGAGAGAATCCTCCAAAACTCTGCCTGAGACTCTGCCAAAATCCTTCAATATGCAATGGTTGATCCCTTGCTCAATCTCCAAGCTCAAATCCTCCACATAAACCCAATCCAGAGCTCCTACCAAAAGAGACTGCGTCCTCTCTCAAGACTGTGCAGTCATCAAAATGCTCAGCTCCTCCTCAACTCCAAAAATCGATCCTCCTGCAAAATACTGATGGAACTACCTTGCCCGAGCAGGCACTCGAAGTCCCCCAGGGCTAAGGGTGAGATCTCCGAACGGAGACACTCGATGCACTAAACAACGCTGCAGACAGGCTAAACAGCCAACGTGCTCTAAGTCGAAGTGACTAGCTCAAATGCCAAAATGAGGAGGCTCCTCTCTCCTTTATAGAGTTGGCCTCTCTCAAAACCATAAAGCCCACCTCCTCCAACGTAGCCTCCCTCTTGCCACGTGCTCCTCTCGATCTGCGCAGCCCCTCCAAGTGTCTACGTGGGCCCCTTTCTCTACGTGGTCCTTTGGCCCCCTTGGCTGCCTTTTTAAGTTACAAAGTTGTGCTACTACGAAGTGACTTTATTCAAAAAGTGAGTTATGTCCCCCTTTCCTCACCATTTTATTTATAAATAACTATAGAAGGCAAAATTGAGCAAAATCGAATATTTCAATTAGCCATGGCTAATTAGCAATATTACAGTCTCCCCCGACAAAATGTTGCTTGTCCTCAAGCAACTGAACTAATGGATGCTGCAAAATTTTCTCACTCTCCCAAGTGGCATCCTCATCCGGTAAATTCTTCCACCTCCCCAAGAATTCCCGGACCGTCCTGCTCCGCAGCTGCCTCTCCCTGGTATCAATAATAGCCTCTGGCTGCAACACCAAATGCCCCTCATCATCCATGGATGGTAGCTCATCTGTCACTATCACCTGCTGCCCCAATGCCTTCTTCAGGCATGATACATGAAAACCGTTATGAATCTTGCTGCCTTGGGGCAGCTCCAACTCATATGCAACCTGTCCAATCTTGCGTATCACCCTGTATGGCCCATAAGGGTAGGGCTTGAGCTTCTCAGCCCCCTTCTGCTTCAGTGGCAACTGTCGGTATGGCTGTAATCGTAGGTAGACCAAGTCCCCTACCTCAAACAATCTCTCCACTTGACCCCTGTCAGCATACAGCTTCTGCTGGTTCTGTGCTATAGCCATATTATCCTTGAGAGCTCAGAGAATATCCTGACTCTCTTGGATCCAAATCTTGGCTCTCAGAGCCTTACTAGCACGAAACATCACGTCAGCAAAAGATAAAGGATGATATCCATACAAAGCATAGAATGGTGACATACCAATGGACATGTGATGTGTAGTGTTGTAGCAGTACTCCCCCAGATGTAGCCACTTCAGCCATGCTCGCTGCTGCCCACTGACATAGTTATGCAAGTAGCCCTCCAGCCACTTGTTAACTATCTCTGTCCGCCTGTCCGTCTGTGGGTGATAACTAGTACTCGGTGTCAACTCCGTCCCCACCAACCAGAAAAGCTCCTGCCAAAACCCGCCCATGAAACGGCTATCCCTGTCACTGGTGATGGTCTTAGGAAGACCATGTAGCTTGAAGACCTCTCTGAAGAACAGCTTGGGACCTGCACTGTTATGTAGTGTGCAGGTATGGCGAAAAAATGTGTGCACTTTGTCAGTGGATCAACGATGACAAAGATACAATCCTTGCCCTATACCATGGGCAACCCTGTGATGAAGTCCATCGAAATACACTCCCAATTCCCCTCCGGAATGGGAAGAGGCTGCAATAATCCTGCAGGATGGGTCATCTCCCCCTTGTTCCTCTAGCAAACGTCGCACTCCCAGATATGTTGGAGTACATCCTCCTTTGAGGCCCTTCCATGAGAACCTCTCTCTAATGGCCTTGTAGGTTTTGGTAAACCCCTGATGGTCGGCCAATGATGAATCATGTGATGCCTGAAGTATCTTCTTCTTGAGTTGAGATCCCTCAATCAAGAAGATCTGGTCCCTGTAGTAGATGATCTCATCGACCACCCTGTGCCTGTCGTCCACCACCTGCCCATCCAGAACCTCACATGCAAATTTGTCCTTGGAGTTCTCTACTAAGGGTCGAGCCCTCCAGTCTATATCCAAGCTCATAACAGACAACATGGCTGGTCTACGTGAAAGGGCATCTGCTACCACATTGTCTTACCCTTGACATACTCAATGTCAAAGTCATACGCTTGGATCTTACTGATCCACTTCTGTTGCCTCTCCTGTAGCTGTTTCTGCTCCAAAAAGAACCCGAGGTTGTTGTGATCAGTCCTCACCCTGAACCTGTTACCCACTAAATACTGTCGGAACTTGGCCAATGCATGCATGATGGCCAGCATCTCCTTGTCGTATATAGAATACAACCTCTCGTGTGGAACGAGCTTCCGACTCTCAAAGGCTATTGGGTGACCTCCCTGCATCAACACTGCGTCGATCCCCTCTCCCGACACATCACACTCCAAAACAAATGGCTGTGAAAAATCCGGCAATGCAAGCACTGGACAGCTTCTCATAACCTCCTTGAGCTTGTCAAAGGTTTGTTGCGTTGTATCCGACCAATTGAATGCCCCCTTCCTCGTCAAATCTGTCAGGGGTGCATCAAACTGTAAGAAACTCTTGACGAACTTCGGGTAGTAAGTACAAATGCCAATGAATCCCCGAAGTTTTGTCACGTTCCTCAGCTCCGACCAATCTCTGATGGCCTTGATCTTCTCCTCGTGGACTCTCACTCCGTCCACCCCTATGATGTGTCCCAAGTACAACATCTCCATTAACCCGAACTCACACTTGGAGAGCTTGGCATAGAACTGCTGCTCCTCCAAGATGTGCAACACTGTCTCAATGTGCTAGAGATGCTCCTCCCATGTCCTACTGTAAATGAGGATATCATCAAAGAACACCAACACAAACTTCCCTAAGTGACTGCAGAAGATGTGATTCATGCAGGACTGGAATGTAGCTAGGGCGTTGGTTAGCCCGAAGGGCATCACCAAAAACTCAAAGTGCCCATAGTGACACCCGAAGGCGGTCTTGGGAATGTCCTGCTCCCTCGCGCGAATCTGATGGTACCCAGATCTCAAATCAATCTTCGAGAAGAACCGTGCTCCTCTCAACTCATCAATCCTGGGTATGGGGTATCTGTTCTTTAGTGTCTTCTTGTTCAGGGCCTTGTAGTCAATGCACATCCTCAATGTGTCGTCCTTCTTCTTCACCAACACCCCGGAAGAAGCAAAAGGACTCGTGCTCGGCCGAATGTGCCCAAGAGCCAGCAACTCCTGAATGGCTCACTTAATCTCATCCCGGTAGGCCTTGGGATGCCTATAGGGGGTAGTAATCACTGCCTATATGCCCTGCTCAAGCTCAATGGTGTGCTCAAACCCCCAGTCCGGTGGCTGTCCCGACAGAATCTCCCCAAACACTATGGCATACTGGTCAAGGATGGACTGTATCTTTGGGTGCACCGTCTGCCCTGTAGTCCCTGCCTCTGATGCACGCAGCTCCACTGCCCACTCTACGTCTCCCTTCTGGAAGACTGCCTCCATCCAATGAGTCGAAACAATCTAAGGTGGATATATGTGTTGTTCCCGTATCTTCTCATGCCACCCTGTCTTCTCATCATCCCACTCCATCTCTAGGGCCTTCCAATCTGTCGTGACCTTCCCTAGAGTGATAAGCCACTTAACACCCAGTATCATGTTGGTGTTTGGAATATTGACCACGAAAAAGTGGTCAATCAGTGTGTAGGTGTCCATCATCACTAATAACTCTGGGACATAATAAGCACACATCATGGTCTGATCTCCTGGGACCAAAACTGAAAATCCATCGAAGCTCTCTGTCTGTATACCTCTCCACTCAACCATCTGTGCATCGATGAAGTTGTGGGTTGCCCCACTGTCGACCAAAATTGATACTCGTTGGCCACGTATTGTCCCCCGTACGCGCAACGTCAAATACTTGGGAACTCCTCGCAATGCTGCAAGGGCCCCTCCGGTAGGTGCAAAAGTTGCACCTACTGCTGCTGGTGGTGGAGGTGGCAAAGGATCCCGTGCAACATGACTATCTCTTACCTCCATATCATCCTCCTCCTCCTCTTCCCCACTGCTCTCGGAGAAGACCTCAATAAAATGTTATTTGCCAGCAGCACATCTATGTCCTGGTGCCCACGGCTCCCGACAGGTAAAGCACAACCTCTTCTTCTTCAGCTCCCACCTGGCATCATCATCAATTTGTGCTTGTCCTGGATTCCCCTTTGGAGGCGAAATCCTCACATCCTTCCCCTTAAGCTGGAAAGCATGTCTCTGGGGGTAAGGTATCCAGGTCCTGGGTACGGCATCCTGTAAGTCTCAGGTCCTGCTAATAGCATCCTAGAGTGTGGCTGGTCTAGTGGATCTTACTAGACCTCGAAGTGGCTCTGCTAATCCCTCAACAGACATGTAGATCCTCCATGTCGCGGATAGATCTGGCACCATCACTTAAACCCTCAAGAAGTCTGCAATGTAGGTCTCTGGGCTCCCAATCTATTTGAGCCTCGTCAGCTCAACAAAATGTTCTTCCGGATCCCTCCGATCAAACCTCTCTAGCAATCTCCTGGTGAGCTTGGCATATGTCGTCACTGTGGAGTGTCCGAGTGTAACCATCCCATGGAACCACCAGTCCTGGACCTCACCATCCAAATGTAATGTCGCCACCTTGATGGCCTTTGTCTCCGACATCTGGTTAAGCTGGAAATAGATGTCCAACTTCTCCACCCAAGACTTTGTCGAACTGTTTGATGAACCATCAAACATAGGCAAGTGGAATCTACTGGCTGTGCGGTGGGTGTCTCCATCATGATAATGCCAGTATCCTCTGTGATGGTCGCGGGGTCTACTATCCCACTAGAGCTTAACAAAGTCTCTGAATGAGAGAGCATCCCTGAACTCCTGCCCATAGGCCTGGTACTCTGCAAAATAATCGCCCACATGACCGGGCTCTGCCTCCTGCTGGGCTCCGGCCCCCGTGTCTGCTCCTAGGAAAGTGGGCATGGTAGAGCGTCTAGGGGCATGTGAGGCCACCTGCTGAGTAGTATCATGCTGAGTGGCACCCTGCTCTGGGAAATGGTGGGATGTACCCGATCCCTCACCAACCTAGAAAACCCGTGGGTTCTCACGCTATCTAGCCTCCACCGCCATGAATCTCTGCCCCATCACCTCGATCTGCCTCGACAGATCCTGCACTGATTTGAGGAGCATGTCCGCAAATCTCTTCTCGTCCTCATCTGCCATTGGATCCTCCTACTCTGCATCCACCACAAGCTCCTCCTGTTCTGCATCCACCACCCGAACACAATCTCCCTCTCCATAGGTGTTCTCCAACCTATGCTCAATATCTCTGTATTTCCTACCTCTATAACAAATGTGGGGCTTCTCCCTCGGTGTCATAGACTGCTAGCTCCACAAGCTGAGCCAGATCTATGCTCTAACACCACTGTAATATCCCCTTTTCAGGGATATCCCTCAAACACAAGCAAACTCCGACCAGAAATGGACTGGGAGGGCGTTTACCAGATATGTCGCCTCTGAAAAGACAATAAGATCTCGAGGCTACCTGGCCCTTTCCAAACTCTGTCTAAGAGTATAGAAGAAAAACACACAAGTGGTATAGTAGCTCGGAAGCTCAAAGAGATAAAAATAACAGTAGTGCAACATACAATAATGTATACATGGAATATAAGCAAATACTCAAGAAATGCTAAGCCATTTTATCATACTGAGTAATGGACAGAGTACAAGAGGTGATCAGAAGATAGCACCTCGACTTGCACAAGGCAAGTGAAGAAATACACTCAAAATAGGAAGGAAATGGCCTCTTTCTGAACTGCGTCCAAGCTGTCAGAGAACTACTGTGTTGTTGCTACTGTCGAAATCATGTGAGGATTCGGGGATGTTCCCCTCCTCAGAAAATGTTGAAACTCTGGAATTAGCCTCTGCTCAATAAACCCAGAAAAGCCCAGAAAGCTTTTCTAAAATAGTTGACCCCCGAAAATCACCCCCTTGAGGATCTACGCTATCCCTCAAGGCCCTGCGCTACCACTAAAAGAATCCTCCAAAACTCTGCCCGAGACTCTGCCAAAATCCTCCAATAGGCAAGGGTTGATCCTTTGCTCAATCTTCAAGCTCAAATCCTCCACATAAACCCAATTCGGAGCTCTTACCAAAAGAGACTGCGTCCTCCTCTCTCAAGACTGCGCAGTCATCAAAATGCTCAGCTCCTCCTCAACTCCAAAAATCGATCCTCCTGCAAAAGATTGATGGAACTACCTTACCCGAGCAGGCACTCGAAATCCCCCAGGGCTAAGGGTGAGATCTCCGAACGGAGACACTCGATGCATTAAACAATGTTGCAGACAGGCTAAACAGCCAGCGTGCTCTAAGTCGAAGTGACTAGCTCAAATGCAACATAATCGAATGCCAAAATGAGGAGGCTCCTCTCTCCTTTATAGCATTGGCCTCTCTCAAAACCCTAAGGCCCACCTCCTCCAACGTAGCCTCTCTTGCCACGTGCTCCTCTCCATCTGCGCAGTCCCTCCAAGTGTCTACGTGGGCCCCCTTCGTGGGCCCCCTTCTCTACGTGGTCCTTTGGCCCCCTTGGCTCCCTTTTTAAGTTACAACGTTGTGCAACTAGGGAGTGACTTTATTCAAAAAGTAAGTTATGTCCCCCTTTCCTCACCTTTTTATTTATAAATAACTATAGAAGGCAAAATTGAGCAAAATCGAATATTCCAATTAGCCATGGCTAATTAGGAATGTTACAAGATTTGTGGAGATCATTGAAGACCATGATGCATTGAAGCCATCATGAGGTGACCTTGAAGAAGTTTCGTTTGGGTAACATGATGAGTTGTGGAGACACCTTTTGGGGAGACAAAGTTGTCATTGATGAGCTAAGTGCTTTGGAGATCAAGGGCATTGTTGAAGGCGAAAATTATTGTCAGGGATGGCTGAAGAAGTCATTGGGAGTCGTGTAGTATAACCTAATACATCTTGACGAAGCAAAGTAAGGGTTGGATCCCAAGAGGTTGGAGCCTCGAAAAGACAAGGTTGGTACCTTGGAGGATAGGATTGGAACCCTAGAGGATTAGAGTCCTTAAGAAACCAGGTCGAAGCCTGAACTAGATATAGGGTTGGAGCCCTTGATGTTAGTGCCTCAAAATTGACAAGGATGGAGCCTTGGAAGTCCAAGTCGATGCTTGGCAAATACAGGTTGGAGCATGGGAGATTGAAGATCAGTGTCTTCATCTAGGGTTGGAGCCCTACATATATTGTACTTGATTTATTGTAAAGAAGAAATTAATAAAAGCATTTATTCTTATTGTTCATTTTGTGTTCTAAATATAAGCGATCTACCTGGTAAAAGTAATAATTGAAAAGAGATACTGATTCACCCCCCCCTCAGTATTTCCAACAATTGGTATCAAAGCCAATACCTTCACTCAAAGCCTAACAGTTTGAAGGTTGATCCTTAGAACACAAATGGCAAAGCCAAGGAAGAAAGCCTCCAATCCCCCTAAAGATGTCTCTTCCTCAATTGTGAAAACTGAAGGCAATCAAATTGGGAAGGTTCCATTATTCAATGGAAATTTTGATGTATGGAAGGTAAGAATGAGAAATTTCTTAATGGCTCAAGGCGTTGAAGTATGGGAATCACTCATTACTGATAACATGATGAACAGAGAACCCAAGGAGTACAATGCAAAAGCGATGAAGGCAATCTTGAATGGGCTATCAGATTCTATAAAGACCAATTTGGAAAACTGTTCATCAGCAAAGGATATATGGGGCAAACTTCATGACTTCACTCAAAAGGAGCATTGACCATGACTACTAGTCAAGAAGATGATGGAAAGAAAGAAGGAAATCCAAAACCCATCAAGGAAGCTAAAAATAAGAATGATGACATCAAGGGCAAAGAAGACCTAGAAGAAGAAGAAAGCAAAGAAGACTTTGAAGAAGATCTCCTAACTAATCTTATAGCTGCCATGGAAGAGATTAACAATTTGAAAAAGGAAAACGAGGAACTTAAGAAGAAAGCACAAGATGGTGACCAAGACAAGACAAGGAAGGAAGTTGACCTTTTCAAGCTTCAAGTACAAGAAAGAGATGAAAAGCTCACCAAACTTAGGGAGGAATTTCATTAAAACAAAAGAAAGCATCATGAAGAAGTCATATCCATGACAAATCAATTGGATAAGGCAAAGAAAAGGGAAGAAACTTTGTCAAACGACCTTGAACAAAGACTCAAGAGCTTGAACAAACATGAAGCAGAGATTGGTCAATACAAGGAAGAGGTCTCCTCCCTTAGATCTCAACTAGAAGAAGCAAGGAAGCAAGTACAAGGAGTTGAAAAGGTGATGGAAGCTTTGGCATTCATAGAAGGACAAGTTGATGAAGCAAAAAAGGAGAGAAACACCATGATATGCCAACTAGAAGAAAAGGATGATGACATCACTAAGTTAAGATCAGAAATCACTTCTCTTAAGGCCCAATCATGTGAAGCAACCACGATGAAGGAAAAAATGGAGATCATTCTATCAAAGAAGGATGAAGAATGCAAGAAAATGAAGGAAGAAATTGTCTTTCTTAAAAAGGAAATTGACTTGCTGAATAAGAACTTGAAAAGTTCTCAAACCCTAGATGACATCCTAAGTCATCAAAGGCCTCCCCTTGATAAATCAGGTCTTGGCTATGCAAGTGAATCCTCAAGCAAAAATGAAGTTGACTTGCTGAATAAGAACTTGAAAAGTTCTCAAACCCTAGATGACATCCTAAGTCATCAAAGGCCTCCCCTTGATAAATCAGGTCTTGGCTATTCATGTGAATCCTCAAGCAAAAATGATGCAAACCCTAATGCTTCAAACAACAAGGATGTGAGCAAGCCTGGAAGAAATGTTGATGCTCCCAGTTCTAACAAGGGCAAGGAGAAGAGTCAAGACAATAATGGAAGAAATCCTACTCCAAGGAGACTTGCAGATGGTGTCAAGAAAATAAAAGGCAATGAATATCATCAAAGAATCCCAAGGCAAAAAGACTTCATAACTACATCAAGGAAATCTTCATCTCCCAGGTACCAAAGTATATTTCTTGGTTATTGCTATTCTTGTACAAACTTTGGGCAAATGGCAAAAGATTGTAGGGCATATCACAAAGACAAATATAATGGTCCCCATCAGTCTCCCAGAAGCAAGTTTGCAGGAGGAAATTATGCTTCCTCATTTATGTACAAAATTGAATGCTACAAATGTCATATGGCTCATGATTGTAACTTGACTTGGGTTCCTAACCAAGCTAAAAACATGAATACCAAGCAAGAGAAGAAGGTCACACAAGTTTGGAAAAGAAAGAAAATTGGATCAAAAATCCTCTTGAAAACTCAAGACATCAACTCATGTTGTTGATCTAATGACTACATCTTTGGCATATATGATATTCCAAGTCTTGATGATAAAATTCTGCCAAAAAGGATACTAATAGGAAGAGCTTGTGATTCTTGACTATTCCTACAAAAGCTATCCGTGAAGAGCCCTATGAAACCCTTGATGAGTCACACATGGATAATCATCTCTTGATATATCATCTCTTGTGAGTAATTCCATTGAAGAAAATCATGATATTGTGTCTTCACTACACACCCATTGTTGAAGATGTCTTCCACTTGATCACAAGGCAACAATATTTCTCGTCTTGAGCAAAAAGAAGAGCTAAAGGAGTTTATGCAGGAAGGAGGAGTTGGTTGATCACATGAAGAAATGCAAACATCATCTACCTCATCCATTTCCATGAAAGCATGCAAAGGCTTAGGGGGAGCAAGTCCATTAAAGAAAGGCAGAATGACAAAGGGATTTGTAAAGAGCAACATAACAAGAAGGAGCACCATGATAGTGGAAGCAACATATCTATCGCGGAGTACTATCATTGATGAAGAAAATACGATGGAGCAACATCTCAAGAAGCAACTTGATAGGCGAGTACTTGGGCACCCCATTTGCCATTGATGTCAAAGGGGGAGAGTATTGCCATCAACGACAAAGGGGGAGATTGTTGAATAAAGTTGTCATTGATGGCATCATAGTTGAATTGTTGAAACAAACCCTAGATATTGTGCAGACACTAGAAGACCTAAACCCTAACTACTAGACTAGACCCTAGGTGCATGTATATATTGATGAAATTCTAGGTGCACTTGCCATAACGAAGCGCTAGCAATGATGTCATTATGATATCATGTTTGCATTGTTGAAGCTAGCCATGTCGGTCATTAATGATGGCAAGTCAAAAACTTGCCCTTATATGCATTGCCCAAGCTTTGTTGGAGATGCGCTAAGAAAGAATTTACCTTGTTGAAGATGCCCGTGAAGACATATTAGAAAGGCACCCTAGCTTTCTTGAATGATGCTCATAATTCCCATGTGATGAAGCCCTAATCTAGTAACCCTAGATGTATGAATATGTAAAAGAAACCCTAGTCCTTGTATGCAATCCTAATGCATTAAGATCACATGCACTAGCATGTCAAAATAGTGAAAAAAATTATAATCCACTTGATGCTCTAATTTCATAAAAGAAATTCTTTAAGAGGGTTGTTATGAAAAAATATGCATATGATGAAAGAAAAATTAAATTTCCATCATTAGAGACCATATCTTGAAGGGAATAATATTTCAGCTTATATAGGGGGTCATAAGCTTTCCAATGAATACTCACTTGCCTCCTAATTCCTTACCGTTGAAGAGAAATCAATTTTTGAAATTAGCATATGTCAAAAACTGTCAAATTGATCAAGCCGACTTGAGTAGGCTCATAACCCTTGGCAAAGAGACGTGTCCCTACAGAATATGAAAAAACAACTATAGATATAAACCTAAATTCGTCCATTCAAGCTCAAATTTTTTAGGGGAGACAAGACAAGAGGTAGAGAAGCAGTCACAGCCTAGAAGAGCAAGGAAGACAATTTTGTGGAATTATTCTTTGGTTAAATAGTCATGGTCGAAGTTCCATAGTTATCGTGGTCGAAGTTGTCATAGTTGTCGTGGTTGAAGCTGTCGTAGTTGTCATGGTTGCAGCTTCCGTAGTTGAAGCTGCCATAGTTCTCGTGGTTGAAGCTGCCATAGTTTTTGTGGTTGAAGCTACCGTGGTCGAAGTTGTCGTAGTTGTCATGATCGAAGATGTCGCAGATGTCGTAGTTGCCGTGGTTGAAGCTATCGTGGTCAAAGTTGTGTAGTTGTCGTGGTCGAAGTTGTCGTAGTTGTCATGGTCAAAGTTGTCGTAGTTGTCGTTGTTGAAGTTGTCGTGGTCGAATTTGTCATAGTTATCGTGGTCGAAATGTTGATTTATTGGGATTGGGCAAATAGAGCTTGTTGAAGTCTTCTCTTGAGAACAGAATAAGATAGACTTGGAGAACTTTGTGATGCAGCATATTGAAGATTTGTGGAGATCATTGAAAACCATGATGCATTGAAGCCATCATGAGGTGACCTTTGTGAAAATTCATGAATCTAACACATTAGAAACCCCTACTGCAATTACTGGTTTACAATCTCCTACTTGTTCTTTGCATTAACAAGCTATTTAATTTCATAAACATCAATGTAAACATTATTGCAGCCTACACAAATATACAGATCATGAACTGAAATAAACTGAGATAATAACACAAGGGACCCCGTTATTTTTGGACAATCGTCCCCGGAAAAAACAAATTTGGGAAAATCGGTGCAGCATATAGAAGGTTTGTATTATTAGGCAGATTCGTGAATACAACTAGGGTGCCAAAAATGGTTCACCCAACAGAGAATATCCTTGGCAATAGTACCTCTATCCGGAGACAAATTTTGGCAAATTCAACAAACGGATGATCAAACCCCATAGTGACTCCGACTGTTCCCTATGCTGGACAACGATGGTTACTCCAAGCACTGCATTGGAACTACGTCACTCCTCTAGGAGTTGTGTCACCCCGACAGTGAGCCTCCCTTGCTCAGAAATTCGATATTGTTGATCTGCTCCTTCTCTGCCCCACTGAATCTTTCCAGTGTTGCCTCTAAGGGCCTATGTCAGCCTCTGCGACTTCTGCGTCACCTGCGTCAACCCTCTGCGTCCTGTGCATCAGCTTTTACGGCCCCTGCGTCACCTGCGTCAACCCTCTGCGTCCTCTGCGTCAGCTTTTACGGCCTCTGCGTCAGCCCTTTTGGGATTTGCGCTATCTCTCCCGGTGTTTCTCTACGTCTCTGTTATGTATTCTTCGGCCTCGAACTGAAGATCCCTTGCCGAACTGCCCCTCACTGCAATTAGATCACTAGCTCGATTTCCTCAGCAAACCACACCCCAAAAAATCGACCTTTATGATCTCCTGGTGTGTCTCCAACTAACCCTCAAGCCTCCTCTTATACTTTTCCTGTTGATGAATCAACGGCCGAGATTAAGTCCCTAACCAACGGCTAAGATTAGAATTGGCTTGATCCTCGTCACTTAGAACCTTCTCACCCATATTTTTATTAATACACATTAATATTTTTTTCCTAAGTTTAGACTTAGGAACCCATTAAAAATATTAATTATTTTAATAACTCCTCATCCGCGTGGAATTTCTCTAAACGATTTATGGGTTCTGGAGATCTCATGTGTTCTAGCCCCTCCACAAAATTTCGTAGCTAGAGCACATCCGATGCTACCCAAAATCAACACTCCCTCTTAGCAAGGAATGTGCTCTAGTAACACTTCTCAACAGAAATACTACACTAATCCACTGCATATGTCCTCTATGTTATTGATTCTTGGCCTGCTACCCTTCATCCACTGCACCGCTACATCCTGTACTGATACCGATGATACTGCCACTGCTGCATCTGTACTACAACTCCCTCTCAAAATGTTGCACCATGATGCCCATAACAATGCCACTACTAACTGTTGCACTACAACTCAGTTGCTGAGAAGTAAGCAACTAAAAAGCCACCCAAAAAAAACTGACATCTTGGTCAATCTGGATGCCCCGTGATGCTGAAGCTACCTCTGCTGCTAATTTGTGTTGACCCTATGATGCTACTATGTTGTTGTTGTATCTGCTCTGTGCCTCCCACACTACTGCACCACTCCACTGCGTTGCTCTAGACTCTTGCACTCTAGCTCTACCACTGTTGCTCTATCATCTCTCGCACCAACTGACTCCTGTCATTCTATCACTGTCATTAAGGGCTCCCGTAGCCGTATGTGATCCAAGAGTTTGGGCACCTCAAGGATCTTGCCCTTCATGTAATCCTCACGACTACAACTCCATGCCGCCCCACATCTTCTCCAGAGGTGCATGAGTACTCATGGCACAATCGTCATCATCCTTGACATCCTTCTTCGCCTTTGTTGGAGCAGCCTTTGAGTCAGAAGCCTCTCCCTTGCCTTTCTTCCTGGGGCACTGAGAGGCATAATGTCCCAATTCCCCGCAGTTGAAGCACTTGACCTTGGAGATGTCCTTCTTCTTCCTCTTCTCTAATCCCTGTCCTGCTGATGCGAGATCTGCATCCTCCTCCATTTTGATTCAGACTCCCTTGCCACTACTCCCCGGCTTGGTCAACCTCCTGAGATCTTCTTATCGAAGAGCTGCCCACATCTCCTCCCAACTGGGGACAGTTGCTCTGCCCAAGATGCTTTGGACAAATGTCTCCCAGTCCTCGGTGATTGCATTTAGGGCAGTCCTGACCATGAACTCTGGATCCGATGTAGACCCCACGAAAGTAAGCTAGTCACGAATCCCTTGCAGCCTGAGAAGGAAGGGATCTATCTCCTCTCCTTTCTGCATCTGATATGATCTTAGTTGATTCTCCAATAACATCTTCCGTTGCACGGAAGAGCCCTAGTATAAGGTGGTCAGGGTCTCCCACATCTCCCTTGTTGTTGTCCTCTCAGCAATATGTGGTATTACATGGTCCTTGACCCCGTCTAGGATCATGCATTCACCTTCGCCTGGGCCTCCTCATACTTCTCGGTTGCATTAGTGTCAATCGGGGCACCTACTACTTTCAAGGCATAGTCCTTGATGCGATGTTTATCTAGGAATGCCAGGATCCTAGCCTTCCAGATGACAAAATTGGAAGCTCCATCCAATTTGTCCTGATCCCTCAATCTGTTCACTGCCATCTCTGCTCCTCTTCTCTAGACTCCCTCTGAGTCCTGATTTCCCTCTCGGAAATCCACCGGCCAACTGTCGAATCACTCCTCTCCAACCCTCCTTTGCTATTGCAACCCAGATCTTGGCTAGAAATCTGTCAAGGCAATGGTTCCCTCTACCCTGGTTCAGTGTACTTAGACATTGTCCTGCAGCAGCAGAAACAGTGTCCCACCAGCTCCTCAAATCAAAATCTACACAGCTCCCTTAGCCCCGGCAACTCGAAGAATCTGAGCCCTTTAGGCTCTACGCAATCACTGCATGGACGGATCAGCTCCTCTCGGCCAACTGCGTCAATCCTTCCTGGCTTAGAAAGATGACGTGGCTCTGTGTGATCCTGATCTGCCCTCCTCTGTCTCTGTGCTAGCCCTGACAGCTGATGCAACTACTGTGTGGGCTCCTCCCAGCGACTACATCTCCCTCTCCCAGCTCAGAATGTTGAAGCAGGCACTGCGAGAGCCTCTGCGTCACCCCTTCTGCACTATGTCACTCCTTCTGCCTCTCCGGCTCTGGAACAGCGTTGTCTCTCAAGACAGTTGCTTCTCTGCTACAAATTCTCAGATTTCTCGGTTGGTGTCTTTAGTCAACTATCATTTGCAATCGCTCTGATACCATGTGAAAATTCCTCAATCTAACACATCAGAAATCCCTACTGCAATTACTGGTTTACAATCTCCTACTTGTTCTTTGCATTAACAAGTTATTTAATTTCATAAACATCGATGTAAACACTATTGCAGCCTACACAAATATACAGATCATGAACTGAAATAAACTGAGATAATAACACAAGGGACACTGTTTTTTTTGGACAATCGTCCCCCTAAAAACACAATTCGGGAAAATCGGTGCAGCATATAGAGGGTTTGTATTATTAAGTAGATTCGTGAATACAACTAGGGTGCCAGAAATGACTCACCCAACAGAGAATATCCTTGGCAGTAGTACCTCTATCCGAAGAAAGATATTCCGACAAATTCAACAAATAGATGATCAAACCCCACAGTGACTCCGGTTGTTCCCTGTGCTGGACAGTGATGGCTACTCCAAGCACCGCACTGGAACTGCGTCACTCCTCTAGGAGTTGTGTCACCCCAACAGCGAGCCTCCCTTGCTCAGAAATTCGATACTGTTGATTGCCCCTTCTCTACCCCACAGAATCTCCCTAATGTTGCCTCTAAGGGCCTGCGTCAGCCTCTACGGCTTCTACGTCACCTCCGTCAGCCCTCTGCGTCCTCTACTCCAACTTCTACGACCTCTACGTTAGCCCTTCTGGGGCCTACGCTGTCTCTCTCGGTGTTGCTCTGCCTCTCTGCTATGTATTCTTCGGCCTCGGAATAAAGTTCCCTTGTCGAACTACCCCTCCCTGCAACTTAGATCACTAACTCGATTTCCTCAGCAAACCTCGCCCCAGAAAATCGAACTCTATGATATCTTGGCTCAAGCCTCCTCTTATACTTTTCCTGTTGATGAATCAACGGCCGAGATTAAGTCCCTAATCAATGGCTAAGATTAAAACTGGCTTGATCCTCGTCACTTAGAACCTTCTCATCCATATTTTTATTAATACACATTAATATTTTTATTTTCCTAAGTTTAGACTTAGGAATCCATTAAAAATATTAATTAATTTAATAACTCCTCATCCGGGTGGAATTTCTCTAAATAATTTCGAGGTTCTAGAGATCTCATGTGTTCTAGCCCCTCCACAAAATTTCGGAGCTAGAGCACATCCGATGCTACCCAAAATCAACAACCTTGAAGAAGTTTTGTTTGGGTAACATGAAAAGTTGTGGAGACACCTTATGAGGAGACAAAGTTGTCATTGATGAGCTAGGTGCTTTGGAGATCAAGGGCATTGTTCAAGGTGAAGATTATTGTCAGGGTTGGTTGAAGAAGAAATTGGGAGCAGTGAAGTATAACCAAATACATCTTGACGAAGTAAAGTAAGGGTTGGAGCTTCGAAAAGACAAGGTTGGTACCTTGGAGGATAGGGTTGCAGCCCTAGAGGATCGGAGTCCTCAAGAAACCAGGTCGGAGCCTGAACCAGATACAGGGTTGGAGCCCTTGAGGTTGGTGCCTCAAAATTGACAAGGTTGGAGCCTTGGAAGTCCAAGTCGGTGCTTGGCAAATACAGGTTGGAGCCTGGGAGATTGAAGATCGGTGTCTTCATCTATGGTTGGAGCCCTACATATATTGTACTTGATTTATTGTAAAGAAGAAATTAATAAAAGCATTTATTCTTATTGTTCATTTTGTGTTCTAAATATAAGTGATCTAACTAGTAAAAATAACAATTGAAAAGAAATATTGATTCACCCCCCCTTTCAGTATTTCCAACAAAATGTGCTCCAACCTTCACCTATTTTAGTTATGACTAGACAATAAACTTATCCTGCAGCCATGGCCACTGCTTCTCCAAATTAACCGGATTTTTTACACCCAACTGAACAAAATTAGTAAGAAATAAAACCAACATACATTTGTAAGTTTGCAACCTGCTCACACAGCATCAAATTGTTAATTCTTTCAAATCAAAACCAAAGTTGCACTAACAAAGAGAATTGTAATGTTAAAGCAATATCTTGAAAACATACCCAGACTACAACCAACTGCAGCACCCACCATTCCTCCTCCCACAATGGCAATATCATATTCTTTTGTATCTTGAGATGTATTTGTATGTTTTTCATCTCCCTAGAGCAGTTCAAATCACAAAATTCAGGAATCCATCATCACAAAATTGCCAAATGAAAATAAATTCAAATAGAGGTAGCCAGCAATATTGCTTCATTTCCAAAGAAGAAACATTTGATATTTATAAACAGAGAAATTGAGCAAAACTCTTTTTGAATCCTAGAACTTGTGTCTCATTTTGTGAATACAGTTAGAGAAGCTCATATGAACAAATCATAAGCAGAAAGTGCATTATCACACACTCTCATGTGATCCTAGTCTCATGTACTTAATCACAAAGTACTAAATACATCAGTTATAGGCTAAAAATGTCTTAACAGTAAACAGCCTGTGTTTCATGGAAACAGATCCAGATCCAGATACATATCTAGATACAGAGAAAATGGTTTTCTTTTAAAGACAGGATCAGAATTAAGGGATATAGCATATATAAAAATATAAATAAATCAATATATATAGTAAGAAAATCATAAACCTGAAACATAGAAAATTTGGATCTCCAATTATATTTCTCTCCAAATCATTCTCATAAATTCAAATATTCAGACTGCTGTAAAAAGCTCAGATTTGTGTATTTTAAGATGAAGTGTTTTGTAAAGTTATGGTTTTAGGGCCCCATACTTTTCTAATTTTATTTTCTATTTTCATTTCTTATTATTTGTGTTTCTCCAGGGAATCTGTCTGCTTGATTCCAACAAGCTGGAAATAGACTTTGAGTGGATCCTCTAGTGCTTCCAAACCAGAAACCTATCCCAAGCAGACCCAGATCTTGGATCTTCCATAGTTGGATCCAGTAACATTGTAAACAGCAATATGGAGATGTAGAAGCTCCCACACATCAATCCAGTTATATATGTGAGCTTTAATTGGCAAAAATCTAGTCAGGGAAAAGATTACGTTGCAATGAGGTGCAATATACAGTGCACCACCATAATACAATGCTCTGACCATAGCAAGATAAATTATTATTTCACTCAAGGCCTAGAGTATAAATAACATCTTTCAAGAGATCAATAGCACCTATCGTGTTTATCTGGATTCTGGACATCCATACATAGCAAGACGTTTCAACCAAAACAGAGCCATAACCAAGTTAAGAAGAGACCACAAAATGGCAATTCATATTGCCCACAGCAATATCTGAGATCCCAATGTACCTTATTGGGGCTTACGTAAGTTTCAAAAACCTTAAACATCTTTCATTTCTTAGCTGATATAAAGTTAAATCAGCATTATACCATTCTCTCTTGGAAAATGCATCTTACAATTCATTGCTGACCAATAAATACACAAGCATACGACATCTGGGCCAAGCTATGATTATACAAACTAGCTCTTCCTATATAGGAAGAGCTATACGGGAATGGATACCATTCTCTCTTTTGGAAAATGTATCTCGCATTTCACTGCTGAATGATAAATACGTAAAGTATACATCATTTGGTCCAAGCTATGATTATACAAGAAACCTTTACATACACAGGAAAGGTGCACCAGAATACCACCTTAGGCTCCAATCTCAAAAGAGACTACATCCTCTCTAAAAGTCGATTCTGGCTAATGGAATAAATAGTTCCTGTTTATTATGACTGACAGAGTAATTCTGCAAATATAAATTAAAATATTGAATAATGTATGATGGATGAATGATGTTTACAATAACCCTACTGATGGCGTATAAATATGCATTGACTGGTCATGAGGTCAAGGCAGTGTGACCCTTCATGTTTCATTAACCTTACTATTATTATTATTATTATGTTTGTTACATTTTCAACCCCTTGAAGTAAGTGTTTTACTAACACACCCATAATTCTGCAAATACATATTACAATATTGAATAAAGAATGATTTATGAATGATGTTTACAATGAGCCTCGTGACAGTGTAGAAATATATATAGACTGTTCATGAGGGGAAGGGACATGTGACCCTTGATGTTTCATTAGCCTAACCATTATATTTATTAGTATTATTAGTATTACCGTTGTTATCATTATTACGTTTGTTAAACTGCCACCCCCTTAAAAGATGCTTTCTCCACAACGTTGAAAATACTGAGGGGGTGAATCAGTATTTCTTAGCAATTAGTAACTTATTAATCTTTTCAGAGCATTAATTAATCTTTGGCATCAATTCAAAACTTAAATAAGTAGTAGACAGTACACCCAAGAATTTTTAGGTAAAAAACCCCCTCCGGGACAAAAACTACCGAATGTTTTTCTAATAATTTATGAGTGCATTAATGCTTCAGCTCAAAGTGTAAAGGGGAAGCCCCAACTCCCTAGTACTCTAGAAAAGCGTTCAATTTTCCAGATCCAACTGGAAGGGCGCTCCAACGCCCTGGTTTTATCAGCGAATGCTGAAAGGATGCTCCAACTCCCTAGCAAGCTCCAACCTACCCTAGCACTACCCCACCACCTTGAAGTGTTTTCAGGCTTCAACCTGAAAATGACTTCAACCAGTTGCCTAGCACCACCCAACGACCCTGAGAATGATAAAAAGTTTACAACTATTGTGGGTTCCCGTACCAGGGACAATGACCCACTTACAATAAAAAGACTTCTTCAATTATGTGGGCTCCCGTACCAGCAACAATGACCCACTTAGAATTTTAATGATGGCAGCCCTTACAGATATACAATTTCAAAAACCCTTATTCCAGAAGACCAACTGCTCCTTGCTGCAAGATGACCAGACTGCTGCAATCCGATTAATGACACAAACCCTTACAGCAAACCAGTGAAACCCTTATCCAAACTGATCAAATATGAACCTCTCACTGCTGCTATGTAAGTTATTGAACCATACTTTGTCAGAAGATGCCAATTGAGACTACTATGCAAGAGCCTTTACTTCAAGGATGAAACTCTTCCTTACACAAGACCACTGCTGTCAAACCCCCTACTGCTACTACAGAGAATAGAACATTGCTATGACACTGGAGGCACTGCTGAAGTAAAATGATGATATAGCCCAACTGCTTACTACTGAAAGTATAAAACTGTAACCACAAATTTCTCTGCTTTTGTTTGTAAATGATTCATATTTAGAAATATTCAAGCAATGTAAGACATATCTCTGTCTGCTTGTCAAGTCACCTTGAAGACCATAAATGTAGTAAATCAGACTTGAATCAAAGCTGTAGTATAACCGTGACTACTTTAGAATAGGCTGAGAATTAAAATATGTCACAAGCTGCTTCAGATTCTAGGATATGATAACTTCAAAGATTAGTGCTCCTTTGCTGCTTTGGGAGTTCATTGAGAAAATGGTGTGCATCAATAAGTAGGCCAAGACCAATTATTCAGGCTGTTCTTTGAGCTGTAGCAAGACAAAATGTGTGCATATTCACTGAGATTGAGACCGCATCTGTATTCTGTTCCAAAACTGCAACTTCAGAATGTAGACTCAATACATCTGCTACTATGTAGGTCAGCCTCACCTCCTTCCAACAGTCACACAAACGAGTATTTGTATTGAGGACGTCACTGCTATTTATGAGATTAGAATGAAATTTATCTCCTGAGCAAACCCTAGGCCAAGATTGATACAGATCTGTACAATTAAGTACCAAGAATTGCGCAACAAGGTTCCATAACAAAGCCTCTTCTCAACAGGGATCAATGACTAGCCCACGCTCTGCATCAAGATTAGATTTCACTTGGTCTGCAATGAATTTGTACACAATGTACTTGTTGCTTTAAGAGCACCGAAATACTCCATAGATAGACTGTATGTTGCTTCTGTGATCCGAACCCTTCTTCAGATTATAGTATCATCAATTTGTTGCTTGCCTTGATAAGAAGTGAGACCATAGAAGAGTTTAACACATAGTCTTTGGTATCCACCTGCAATCAATCACCCCAACAAATCCCTTAACAAACCCAAACAAAAATAAACCCTAGCGACTTCACCTGATCTGTCTTTTGCTCCACAGGGCCGAGTTTAGTTTCAGAGCAAGAGTACTCAAGAGATATTCATTAAGTTTATATCTTATGAGAGATCTAGGCCTCCTTTTATAGATATTGGAGGGGCTTCTAAGAGATGCAATGAATTCTTAATTTGGAGGAAGACTTCACATTTTTAAATTCAAATTTTGAAGAGGGAAACCCCTTGAGGGTTTTAATTTTGAATATTAGCTTGCCTTCTTAAAAAAAAAAAAACCCTCTCATGCCCTTAATTATAAAAATGAATATTCACAAATAATCCTTTTGCCAGAAGGTATATTATTTGAATTTTGGTAAGCAGCCTTAAGTTGCTTTGACCAAAGAAATGCTGCCACCTCAACGCCCGTTGGGGTTTTTGCCCACAAATTGAGATTTCTTCAAACTAGCATAACTCATAAACTGTGAGGGTTCTCAGGGTGTGCCACATATCACCAGAATCAGCTCAACGAGGACAATCCAATAAAAATGGTCTGGACGCAACATATCATGAATTGTTATGCCTTGTTATGTCATTTTGGCCAACAAAGGGCGGGGCATCTCTTGGTGTTACTTGGGTTGACATCAATGACAATCACATATCAACAATCTCCCCCTTTGGCATTGATGCCAACACACATACTCCCCCTACAATCACTACTTCCCCTGACTCCATACCTCTAATCTTCCTGGCCTGCTTTCTCTCCCCCTTTGACATCAATGTTAGAGGGTGACTCCCCCTGACCTGTTTGTTGTTGTGTACTTGTAACTTGCCTCTACTCCCCCTGTCCTCTTGACTGAATAAAAGATTTTTGATGTGATCTTGGGAAAATCCCAAGTTTTCTTCAAAGATACTCAAATGTCTCACGCAGTAATGGTTTGGTGAAGATGTCAACTATTTGCTCCTTACTTTTATGTTCCTTTCTGCAAACTGCTCTTGAACAAAGTGATACTTGAGAGGAATGTGTTTTGTTTTTAATGCATGACATGATTCTTGGAGATGTTAATAGCATTAGTGTTATCACAAAACATCAGAATGGGCTCATCAAACTTCACCTGAAGATCCTGCAATGTTTTTTTCATTCAAAGGACTTGCGTACAAGAAGTTGTTGTTGCTATGTATTATGCTTCCACTGTGGACAAGGAGACTGAAGACTGCTTTTTGCTCAACCATGATATAAGACAACCACCTAGGTAGAAATTTGCTCCAATAGTGCTTTCACAATCACCAATGTTGCTTGCCCAATCTGCATTTGTATAAGTTGTAATGGTTAAGTTATTTACTTTTGGATACCATAAGCCAAAATCTGTCGTTCCCTTGAGATATCGAAAGATAGTCTTCACTACAACAACATGGGATTTTTTCGGTGCTGCACGGAAACGTGCAACCTGTCCAACTCCTTGCATCACATCTGGCCTGGAAGCTATCACATATAGAAGCCTACCAATCTTTGATCTATACATCCTCTAGTCTGCATCACTGGATAAGTCATCCATGCTCAAGTTGTAGCTAGTCACCATTGGGGTGTTGACTGGTTTGCAATCTTCCATCTAAAACCTTTTCAAAATTTCTTTGATATACTTGGTTTGACAGATGAATATGCCCTTGTCTTCCTGAGATATTTGAAGTCCCAAGAAGAAATTCAACTCGCCAAGCAATGAGATCTCAAACTCACTTTGCATATTTGATGCAAACTTCTTGCTTAACCTACCATCATCACTACCAAAAATGATGTCATCCACATATACTTCAATGATGGTCAAACTGTCGTGCTCAACCTTCACATAAAGGTTGTTATCAACATTTCCTCTTGAAGCCTTGTTTTTGGCTTTTGCAAGTACCAGTCAAGACGGGCGTGCCATGCTCTAGTAGCTTTTCTTAGATCATATAATGCCTTCTACAACCTGCGAACATAATCTTTCTTCTCAGTAAGCAAAAATCCTTCAGGTTTTCCTATATATACCTCTTCTTCCAATTCTTTGATCACAAAAAAACTGATTTTACATCCATTTGATACATTTTGATCTTCCTCAAACATGCACAGGCAAAGATCATTTGAATGGCTCCCATCCTGGTAAAGGGTGCAAATGTATCTTCAAAATCTATTCCTTCAACCCTTGCATACCCTTTGCAAACCAGTCTTTCCTTGTTCCTAGTAACCTATTCATCCTCATTCAGCGTGTTTTTGAAAACCCACTATATGTCAATGACATTTTTGTCCTTTGGTTGTGGAACCAATTCCCAAGTATCATTCTTTTCAATCTAATACAATTCTTCGTTCATAACTACTACCCAATGCTCATCATGACTAACCTCTTCAAAGCTGCTCGATTCAAAATTCAAGGCCAAGAGTGCAAGATGTGCTTGTTCTGGTGTGTGTAACTGTCAATTTCTTTTAGTTCCTGTTACCCACTATTTTGTTGGTGATATTCCTAGGATAAAAAAAATATCAAAGATAGTCCTTAGTCAGCAACCCCTTGCAACCACCAACTAGCTCGTTGTGCCACTTCTCCACCACCTGAGCTAGCCATGTGGTCCCTCACCTGTCTGCCATGATTGTATGTTTGAAGGTGGGCCTCCCAAACCTAAAGGTATGCCTTGTCATTTGGTAATTGAGTATTGTAGTTTTCATATCATGGACACTTCTCGGCATGGATTAATGGGGGGATTTGGCGGAAAGAATGGGCTAGGTCTATGCCCTTGTCCCGTAGACCCCTTTTTCATGTTATCCTTGGATTCTAGTCCAGTGGGATCTCTTTTACTAGCCCTTTGGCTTTAGGGATGGTATTTCATAGGATATCCTGATTTAGTTTGTGTGGTCCCACTCCCTCATCCACATATATTGCCCCCTTTCCACTCATTATAACCCCATTCATCAGTTCTCCCACCTGGGTCCAAATTCCTCCACTAGGTCCACATAGGGTCAACCTTCCCGCTCCCCTTGCCCACCCCTTGGGTCGGGCCTAAAATGATGCCCCGGAGGTTGATGTAGCTGAAAAGAAAAGTAAAAGCATAATTGGCCACATTCAACAAGAAGATGTCTACAAAATGCAAAAGATGGTCGGGACAAACGCATTTAGCACGTGGGCAAAAGCCAATACATGAGCTCTACCCCATCATCGTGGACATCACCCTAATTCCTACAGGCCCTGGATGAGCCTCTGTATCATTTAGGAACCCATGATTGTCCCAACCCCTAGTGGGCAATGAACCACCCTACCTTAAAATGGGTATCCACTGCTATATCTCACACATCATTCTCTTACCACTTGAGCCAAGAGCAGTTAATTAAAGAAAAATCATAAAAAGGCAAAAGGCATATAAAGAAGGGTGGAAAAAACAAAGTCGGGGCACCTCATGTACCACGATTGCTCCCTTCTATACACTATATACCCAAGTGTGGGCTTCCCTTTTTACTAGCTATCCTTGTACCCCAGCGTGTGACCCAAGGTTGCCCCTTTTCATTTCCTACTCCATTCATCTCTTTATCACATGCCACCACCTTTTAAAGGATGTACCTTGGACATGTTATCCCCTTTAGAAGTAGAAACCACCTAATGGGATACTTGGTTACCCTATTTGGAGCTTGGAGACATTAGCACATGCCAAAGCCCATTATGGAAGGGCATGCCATTATGAAGTCCCCACCTGTTGTCCATGGTTTGTAAGCTCTTTTACTCGATTTCCTTGATGACTTGTTGTACCGGAAGGCTAGGGGACGCATTGGATCTTATGTAGGATTGCAACTAGTCTCCATCTTAGGCCTAGTCTCCCTATATGGGGTCCTAACCCTCCAGAGGGCTACATTGGCACATGTAGGGTGTGCGTTGAGAGCCATGGGCCTCCACAGCAGTAGACAGTACTCCACGTATCCCCAAAGATGTTCAGAGATTGCTCGAGATTCACCTATTGGACAACGAAGATGCACTTGGTTCACCTTTGCCTAGCCAACCCCACAGTTCTACCATGGACATAGCAGATGACCCAAGACTTGTATGCTGATGTGGCATCACTTACACCATCATCTGAGCCCTTACAGATGGTTTATAGGCATCTTCGACTTACTTGGAGACCCATGAGGTCACTTGTGTGCCCGCACAGCCATTGTAAGCACCACAGGTTTATTATGTGGAGAACAAGAGGCCGACCCCTTATCCATTACTTTTGGAAGTCCAATTCATCATTTTGGCACTTACGGACTTCATCAGGCCTCTTCAACAACATGAATCATTGATTATTCGACCTCTTGGGAGGCTTGTTATTTTGTTTATGAGCTAGTTTGGTGGGCTTGTCACCAAAAGTTAGATATTTGCACATTATTTGTATTTGATGGGCTAATGTAGGCTCAAATTAGATAATTCGAACTCCTAATGAGTGTATAAGTAGAAGAGACATGAATTCATTTTGTATCATCACCTGGATTGGATCATTCTCTCTCTTGAGAATTTCACGTTTCTTTCTTTGAGGACGAGTTCTAGCATGGACGAATTTCGATGTTTGGATTGGATTTTGCTTATCTTGGAGCTTCTTTATTGGCAAATGTATTGATGGTTGGATATATTCTCTTACATGTAAGTACGATATTGACGTTATTTTCTTTTACTTTGTCTGATCATGGGACTTTCGCTATTTTAAGGCTAATTGTTGCATGCATTTACTACTTCATTGTGGAATTATGTTTTTATATAGCATATCTCATGTATGGGCCATGTTGTTGAATGAATTGTCCTAGAGATCAAAGTTATCTTGATAATCCATCTTCATTTGCAAGTGAAGTATAAAAGCTTTAAGGTCACTTTCTTTTTGCCCTAACATTGGACGAAGTTGTCGTTAGAGCCTCCGTGAGCTAGAAACAAGATCCTTCTTCATAATTTTTCCTGACTCCATATCCCCAAAAGGAATTAGGCGCTGATCTACCCTAAGATGATCACCTTAAAACCTTTTTCATCACCTTTTTCCCCTCTTTTCTAGGTCTAGCCACCAAGGGCATCACTTTCCCAACAAGTAACCATAGAAAAAGTTCGATCTCCTAGCCTCTACTGCGCTAGTGTGCCCTCAAGGTCTCCTCCAAATTTGAAGAAAGTCCGGCGACGGGATTGTGAGATATCCTAAGCCCTAGCTTTGAGATCAAACTTTTCTCTAGTGTTCCATAGGCTAGTACCTCATAGGATCAATTTGACACCTTTAAGTGAAAATTCTTGTTTTGATCCTTTCCCCTTCCTTGTTTAGGTTAAGATCATCATCGGTTGCTAAATTCTCTCCCCTTAACCTAGGTTGGGTCCACTTGGTCCCGTGTGGTCCCATACCTTTGAAAAGTTAATTCTGTAAGAACCACTTGGGAAACCAAGTTCAATACGGAATTTAGGGATTGGGAAACTCCTTTGCAAGACACATTCTTTAAACCTAGCCCTTAAATCCTCGCCTCCTTCTCCTAGAAATCTTTGTACCTTGCTTGAAGAGCAAGCAAGCTCCATTCTTAACCTCCTTCTAGGAAAAGGATCATTAAGGTCACTTCACATCCATTTATTGATTCATCCTTCGCAAGTGATGTTAAACACACATGGAACGTGGACAGCAAGAGTAGGATAAATCGTGATATCCATTTATTCACAAGTGATATACATATATAATACATTCTAATGACCCTTGGTTTCCATATACCTAGTGATCTCTTGGACTCCCTTTGACTGTTACATTCCACACCAACCCTTTGTGGATTAGGTGTCCAACATTCCCCCCCTTATTCTGAAGTGGTATATACGAGTCCAATAAGAGAGTTCTAATACAAAAATACAATAATGGATGACTATAATAAGTTGAATGTGCTCTCTGAAATGATGGCATAAGGTGGGAGAACTCGAGGTCTCAACCGACGATGGTTTAAGGATTACAACCAACACTGGAACGCTTAGTGCAGTTTCCGGAACTCTTCCAAATCTGGGAATAAGTTGAGGTCTTCTGCTAGAGGAAGTGCTCCTATTGCTTTGAAGAGGGAGACCTTCAACCTGGAAAAAGGGATGTCTGCAACCTGCGGTGGTTTAAGGATGACCACCAACTTTGGAATGCTTAATGCAATTCCTGGAACTCTTCCAAAACTGGCAAGAAGATGAAGTCTTTTGCTAGAGGAAGTGTCCCCAATTATTTGAAGAGGGAGAAGCTCAACCTGAAAAGGGAGGTCACAAACCCACATAGCTGAGTTAACGCTAATCATCAACTAAAGGCATGCTCAAGGGCATCTTTGTCTCTGGCTACAACTCTGAATCTGGTATGGCAAGTTGTGGCTCAGGCACGCTTGAACTTGAGGTCTTCTGCTAGAGGAAGTGCTCCTAATGCTTTGAAGAGGGAGACCTCAACCTGGAAAAAGGGAGGTCTACAACCTGCGGTGGTTTAAGAATGACCACCAACTCTAGAATGCTTAATGCAATTCCTGGAACTCTTCCAAAACTGGCAAGAAGCTGAAGTCTTCTGCTAGAGGAAGTGTCCCCAATTATTTGAAGAAGGAGAAGCTCAACCTAAAAAGGGAAGTCTCAACCCCGCATAGTTGGGTTAAGGCTGACCACCAACTAAAGGCATGCTCAGGGGCATCTTTGTCTCTGGCTACAACTCTGAATCTGCTACGGTAGGTTGTGGCTCAGGCTCACTTGATGTGGCTTTGAAGCTTGTAGATGACCATCACTTACCCTCATATCACATACAAGGTGAGAAGATGGAGAAAACTCAACTGCAAGATTGTTCAATACTCTAGAACAAATTTTGTCATATGACTGAAATATATTCTTGGTTGTCGAAGCCCATTGCCAAGAAGCAATCCATCCAAGGTGAATCTTTCTTCTTGCAGGAGGCTTGTTTTTGAAGCATTTGTTTGAAGAATGAGTGGTTTTATGACAGTGCTCACATGGATGAAGATCAAAACAGTGATCTTTCATATGGCCAACTCGGTCACAATGTTGGCATTTCACAATCTACTGTTTTGGAGGAGGAGCAAGATCTGAAACAGGTGAAGATGAACTGCCATAAAGAAACCTAGCACTTTGAAATTTGATGGGCTTTGAGTAATCTGGAATATGAAAGGACGCCTCCTTATCATATCCAAGACCTGTTTTGTGTTTGTTATTGACAAGCTCTTCCCAAGGTCTGACGATGGACTTGGGAAGTGCAAACCGAACATTCACATCGACATGCAAATTTGCTCCTTCATTGGGCATTAGATCTGAATCAACGTCATATTCTTGTTGTTGATGGGAGTTTCTCTCAATCTCAAATAAAAGATCGTTCTGAACGAAAACCAATTCAGAATGACAACTCTTCTGTTTTAATTCATCTCGTTGGAACTGAGATTCTAGTTGCAAAAATCAATCTTGTCCTATGCATTTTGTAGACAAAATTTAATATCAAAAAGAGTGTCTTTGTTGACGTTTACCATCCCATCAAAAGTGGAGACTATCAAAGCATTTAGCAACTCTAATATATGATCAAGTTTGGCCATTTTCTTAGCAAAAAATAAAGGCTCAACAAATAAAGTGAGTCAATTCAACTAGATATGCACCTGCTTACAATGTAAAAGTAACTCCACATAAAATTTAGGGATAGTTGCAGCCTGTAAGTGCACCCTCCTTGCCATAACAACTCGACCCATATAAGAGGTATTAACCCTATTAGCACTCCACAAATAACATACACAGATTCACCCTCTAAAACTTGACTAATATGCCTCTCTTAAAGGGAAAACCCGACCCTCAATTTCTTCTTAGCAACAACAGTCAATAAATCCAAGAGAATGTGCCTCTTTTAATGAACTCATGTGTCATTCCTAATGGGAATTTACCTTCGTAAAAACTCTGCAATGAATCCTGGAGATTTGGTTTTAGAGAATTGTACCCTCTAAGCCAAGGAGTATCTGCCCACAATTATTTTTCTCAAGCTTTCGTTCAGCAATTGTTGGGGACTAAACACCCTCAATTTAGCCTCCAATAGCCCTTTCCACAATGCAATTTGACCCTTATTTTATCGCAAGGAATTTCAGATACCAATAGGAGGAGAAATATGCACCAATATCTCTAAAACTTCGCTCTTCAAATTTGCAATTACAAATTTGCAATTATTATACTTATTTTCCTTAACCTTAATATTTGCTTGTGAACTTATTAGCTTTCTTGTGTTCTTTTAGTTAGATCTTTCATCAAACGAATAGCAAGAACATATACTGCAACAATAGAGGACACAAATATTAGGCTCTCAGCCAGAGGGTAAAACCCCTCCAAGGGGAAAACCCAGAAACTCTTTTCTTCTTAGAATATGCTTCAAATGAGATACAAAGACCCAAAACCTAGACCAGTCCTTCTCCTAGTACCAAGTCATCCCTTCCTCAAGTCCTTCCTTTATTCTGCACCAAACTGCTACACACTACAACTTCGACTTGCCAACTTCCATATTGCTACTCAGCCTACAACTTCGACCCTACAATTTCAATCATGTAACTTCCAAGGAAACCCTAGATCAGTCTCCTCTTGAGACCTTCCTAGAGCAAGACAGCTCCTCTAAGGTCAACGAGGTGTAGACAGAGTATCCTTTCCTCCAATACAGGATGTTGCACTTTGTCTTACTAAAACTCAATCTTGCAATTTCAACCTCTTCCTGCAACCTAGAAACCCTAGAATTTCACACGTGTGAGAGAGATAGAGCCTACAAACAAGAGATTTCGTCCTCCAACTTCTCCTTGACTTTCGCTCTTCTTCTTCTTCTTTCCCAACTACAGATCGAACTCTTTCTTGATAGATCAAACTTGTGAGTGAGTGTATCCCAAATGAAGTCGAACAGATTCTTTATATAGCCTTCTGAAGGAGTTGAATTCCCTCCTTTAGGCCAACTTGTACTTTGGAGCTTCCAGGGCTTTCTAGACTCAAAAATAAATCTTTTTACAAAGTATATTTTGCCAAGAAGGGTCTCATAAACATGATGTTGACTCCTTTGACTCATGACAATAAATCCTAAGACCTAACAAACCCTAGAAGCATGAAGAACATGCTTTTACCTAGAAGACCATCCATAAAGAGCATGAAACCCATGCTTTAATGATAATAACTTTTTCTTTTCTTCTCATTTTTGTTACATAGGATACATATTGAAATGAGTACAACAACAATTATGAAGGCTAAAACATCTCTATGTGTCCAAAAGCCAACTTTGGGTGCCCTACATCATCTCCATGGGTGCCATCTCGATAACGTAGTGTACTCACTCTCTAGTGTTGGGGCTCCAAGAGGTAATACAAGCCTATCTAATCATCTTGGGGATGATGATCATCATCTGGGCTCTGAATCAAGGCATGCCCATCAAGTAGTGTGAAGGCCAACCTGGGGTCATGCTAGGTCCACTAGGTACATCATCAAAAATCCTCAAAGCCAAGCAAGATGAGCTCAGTGTTCCAGCATCTAGGGTGCTCTCAGGTATCAATCAACTACCAAGACCTATTACCACAAAATCTAGTAGGCCTTGGAGCGGGAAACCCTACAAGACAAGTAGCTAGACTAAGTGTTAAAAATGGGACAATGGCCTACTATCACCACAGCCAAGGTCCCCTGCTCTTTACGGACTTCTGCCAGTGAGAGGAGTCCCAGTAAGATAATGATCACCTATAATAGGTATTCTAGGGTTTAAGATGCAAGGTGATGGACTTGTTGAACAATGTAACTAGTGTCAATCTTCATAATGGTATTTGTCAAAAGAAAGGAAAAGAATTTTTTATTGTAAAAGAAAATTGACTTATTAAAGCATGGGTTTCATGCTTGGGTCATTGGTCCATAGGTCAAAGCCTCCATTGTAGGCTTCTAGGTTTGTGTCTTAAGTCATTATCATTGTCATTTTGTTGTAGACCCTTCTTGGACTTATTATGTTAAAAGAAAGAAAAATTATACATGTAATTACTCCTCCACCAAGTCAGCTTCAAGGAATTCCAAGTCTGCCTCAAACATCTAGCAAGTCGGCCCTTTTGAGGATGATTTGACCTAGAAGACTATATAAGCAGAAATCTCAACCTAGTATGGCATCAATCATCAAGGATGAATTCAATCTATAACTACAAGTGAAGTAGTGTGAAACATCTAAAAGAAGAGATCTACTCCATTGTAAAAAGGAATAAAAGACAAAGAAGAAGTAGAACTAAAGTAGAAGTGCGAAGTTGCAGAGATAAGAGTGCAGGCTGAAAATTTCAGAAGTGACAGAAAGGAGACTCCATTTGGCTTGGATATTGAAGTGGAAATCATATTGCCTTTGGAAATTTTGTCTAGTCTTCTTGAATGCCTGACTTGGTGGATGGAGGAAATTTTGTCTTGGTCAAAGGGGTCTTGGTTGTCTCAATCTGATTTGCATCTACTAGTGGAAGAGTTTGACTGGGTTTTCCCCTTCATAGGGATTTTGCCCTGGTTGAGTACCTACCTCTGGTGTCTTTGTGATCTTCTTGTTTGGCATTTGTCAAAGTATTAGAGAAATCGAACAAAAAATCCCAGTCTATATCCTGCCCTAGATTTCTCAACATGGTATCAGAGCTTGGTTTGATGACATAAGGGAAATAAAGAAGATCTTGCGGGTTTCATGTCAAGATAGAAAGGCTAATTCCTAGGACCAAGATCCTAGAGGGAAAAAGAATAAAATTCTGGGCACATTCACAAGCCCTAATCATAGTGTCTAGACCTCAAGCCTGTGCATGAAGTATGAAGGTTTTGGAGAGCCTAAAGGCTCTGCTTCAAAGGATCGACAGACTAATCCTACAGCCCTTTCAAGACGAGCATCTTGACAAGGATAGCACAATTTTGGGTATAGTCAATAAGGTCTGAAATCACCATTGAATGACCTAATTTGTGTGTTACCTTAATGATCCGAACTTCAAATTAAGGGTGACCGAAACTCATCTCAAAGCATCTATTGTGGACTAGTAGAAGCCTTGGCAGCTAGCGAAAAAGGTCACTGGTTGATAATCCAAGAAAAGGTGTGGTTATATGCAGAGCTATTTTGAAGCTATACTCACCTAAAAGGAGTCAAGACTCTGTTGAAGACCCAGGCATAAGTGCATTTTGGAAGGCTTAAATTGAAGCCTCCATCACCTACGGAAAGGAATCAAGACTTGTGCATAGAAAAGACCCAAGACTGAGTCTTCAAGATTGATCTATCACCAAATTGAAGTCACCATTCTTGGAATAAAATTTGCAGTCTTGTCCATGCATTTTACAGTAGTATAGAAGTTGAGTTACCTGAAGTAAAGGATGCAGTGTTGTGGTACATATACACAAAAAATTCGAGCTTGAATAGTAAGAAGCCAACCTGTGAAACCTTCACAATATCTGACAAATGCACACACATATATTGGTTTTAGAAGTCTCCTCTCCAACAAAATTTGTCATTCTAAAGCATTCTGAGCATTGATCTGATATACATCAGTATTTTCCAAAGGTGATAAGAAAAGCAGTAACAAGTCCTTGAAGCTAAAGAGCAGCAGGATGTTCTGAATGCAACATCATTGGAAGAAGCAGCTTGAAGGAACCATCTCTCAAGAAAGTAAAGTTATTATTCTTTAATTATCTAACAATATGTTTTCAGTTACAAGGAGAGAAACAAGCTCAATAAAACATCATGATAAACAAAGGTATGTAATAGCATGTCCATTTATATGGAAATGCTTTTAGGATTGGTTGCTTGTATGGTTTAAGAATTAATATAGTATCCTTTCCTTACATGTCTATGGTTTGTAAAGTATATAGCAATCCTTTACAAGAATGGAATTCAATAAATCCCTGGGAATCCTTTAAAACTAAAAAAAAAAAATCCTAAATAATCATCACATTATTGTACTTGTATTTTTGGTAGTACTTGTCAAGCTAATGTTGCATGTACATATAGAAAAGTTGATCTTATAAAGGAGCCCTTCAAGAAGAAGCCTCCATAAACTCACAAAAGGAAACACAGAATTGTTGATTTTTGTAGCATCGGATGTCCTCTAGCCTCAAGATTTTGTAGAGAGGCTAAGACACATGCATTCTCCAAGACCCAAAAGTTGTTTCGGAAATTTCCACCTAGAGATGGTTTAATTAAAATAATTAATCATTTTTAATGTATTCCTAAGTCTAAACTTAGGAAATGTGATTAATTGAAGGGTATTAATTAAATCCGGTGCGAATCTTCTAGAAGAAGATGAAGATAAACTCTCAGTTAATCTTAGCCTTTGTTTTAATCTTGGTCGTCCGTGCTCCAACGAGAGATTATAAGAAGGAGCTCGATGGACACTTAGAGAACACACCGAGATAGTAAGATCTAGAGATCGAATTTCTCAAGAGTAGCAGCACTGAGTTGCCGAAGAGAGATCAAGTGATCTTCTTGCATTGAGGGGCAGGGATAGTAGACCAAAGGAGCATTTTCCATTTCCAGAGAGTGCAAGGCAGAGAAGGCAACGAGAGGTTCAGAGAGGCAATGCAGAGGCAGCGTAGAGCTTCAGAGGGAGTCTATATTTTTGCTAGGAGCAATCAAGATCTAGAGCCGGAAGTCGGGGTGTGAGACCGGAGGGCCAAATGGTCAAAGTTCCAGTCAACAAAAGATCAATTGGAAGGGTGGCGCATTTCCTAGAAGTTGTGACATAAAGACTGCGTAGAGGCAGTGTGGGGCTAGCCATTCAGAGCCTGGATCAGACTCAGATCGCCAGTGACAGTGTGAGAATATTTCTCACTACCTCTTTGCCAGGGTATTCTCTGTATCAGATTGCCAGTTTGGGCATCTAATGATTTGTACTCAAATTACTACTACATAATAATAAAACCCTCAGTGGTTGCACCAATTTTCCCAAGTTGGGTTTTACCGGGAACAATGATCCTAAAACAACAATTTAATTGTGTGTGTGTTTATTTCTCTCCTGTGCAGTATTTTGTTTCCGCAATATTTTATATTGTGAAGGTTGCAATAGATTTTATTTCGACGTTTACTGTGTAACACTGTAAATAACTTGATTCAGAAATTAACAAGTAGGAGAAATTTAATCAGTTGCTGCAGTAGGAATTCAAGTCACTGAATTTTCACATTGTATCAGAGGACAGATCATAAGACGGAGAGCTCAGTGTAGAAGGAAGGAGACAGTTCGAATTTTTGCATGGGCAGCAAATCAAAACCCTCAAGGGAAACTTATTTCCTTGGCCAAAAGGGTCTGTTTTCGTGGGAATTTTACTTCTCTGAGTGAGTCGACAAAGATTAAAATTTTCTAGATCGAAGAGTACCAGAGGCAGAGGGAGTGTTGAAGAATCTAGGGCAAATGTAGTTAATGTGATTCTTCTTAGCATGATAACTATTTGTGAGGTATTTTAACTTTTCGCTTATTAGCACAATCTTATCTTGATATCATTAGTGTGTGTATTTCTTACTTCATCAAACAGTGACCAAAATACAAGAGACAAGAACACAAGATGTTGGCTTTCTGCCAGGGCCAAAACATCTCCCTCTTGGAGAGGAAAACCCGCACGAAATTCTTCTTATAGAGATTCTACTTGATGAATACCAAGACCATAACCCTTGACCTACAAGGCCACTCCAAGACCAAGACACCAATCCTCTTCTTACTGTTGGCATCATTACTGCGTCATCTAGATCATCATCATAGCTACATCATTGAGGCCATCACTACTACACTCTTCATTGTTGCACCTCTATGGAGGGCTTTACCATGATAATGAGATCATTGTTGTTGCACCATCGTTGCTTCTTTACTTATATCCTTGTTGCACCCTTACTGAGATCATCTTTATGTCAACGACGTCTCTATAATGTATGAGAGTTGCACCGAGATATTGATCATGACCTTATCTTCATGATTACCACCTCACTGAGATCATCACTGTGACTAGTATGCCGAGAATGCTTCACTGTGAGATAACTGAGCTTCTTCTTATTATCATTATGTCAAGACTATTGAGACATGACCCTTCTCCATTGACACACTGAACCTTTGTCTTTATCCGAGCTTCCTATACCCTGAACTAGGCTGAGACTGCACGGAAATATGCGAGGAGATTACTGTAGTTGTCATCGATATTTCAGAGGTATTCTGAGGTTCTGCCATCATCCGAAGTTGCAAACACTTATCCGAGATTTTTGTTTCCTGTGGTGACTTTAGCGGGGTATTTATAGTTGTTACGTCTCCATAAATAAGCCGACATGTCAGTGAAATGTTGTGTCACTTCATTTGCGCTGACATGACTATTCTTTATATCGTTTTGTTGGTCGGCTTGACTGCATTTGACATCGTTTTGTTTGTTGCTCTTTTCAAGAGGATTGTGCTTGTCTTGGAGGACTAATCTAGTCACTAGGTAGACTTATATTCATTACATATATGCTCAAGAAGACTATGACATTGAATCTTTGACATCCTAATGCTCTCAATGGTAGCCATCTATAAAATAAATCTCTTGCTCATGAAACCCATGCAGCAAGACATAATTAATATATTCATGAAGACTGAACCTAGTTGCACTTTCTTCAACACTCCCTCTTAACTAGGGATGTATTCATGATGGTACTTGGTCATTCTCAATCTGAAGAATTTCTCATAAGAAGAATCGGATTGTTAACCCATCTGTATAGCATCATAGTAACCAACATTGTTTCCACAGCAAGGCCTTGACTGACAACTCGATCTCTCATTAAATCAGAGCACAATGTTGTCGAGACCAATGACTATAGACACCTTCAGCATTGTCTCTCAAGGTACATACCCACCCGGGTGTTCACTAAGTATGACCTTCTAGGACTATTCTTATCTTGGGTTCCCAGCCCTCAAATAATATCGGTCCTCTTGCTTACTCTTGTCTTGGATGCCCTACACATCCTCAAAGAGCATCGAATGCCAGATGATTACCCAATCATCCATTCTTTCTTCCAAAGGGAAGACAAAAATGTTGTGTCTATCTCTCCCTCTCAACTAGAGAGGATATCATTTGTCTACATTTCTCTTCATGGCCTTCACCTAGACTTAAAGTTGTTAGTCCTAGTCTAGTGCATGACACATGAAATAGAAAAACACAACTTTCACTCCCTTTTAATCAAGAGTGATCCAATCTAAGCTCCCTCTTGATCAGGGACCTGTCAGAGCTCCCTCTTAGCTAGGGACTCTTCTATACATCAGCAACTTCTTCTTCGTGGGTCCTTCAGTTGCTTGATCAACTTCTCTCCTTGATGTCATGAAAATCAGTTGAGCTTCTTCCTTGTGGGGCAACAGCCATCGATCACTTTCCTCCTTAGTTCATAACGCCATTCCTTTCTTCATGGAAAGTGGCCTTCTTCATATCTGGAACCTTCGTTATATGACTACTTCTTTCTCATCATGCTTCTTCCATCCACCACATGAATGTTAGTTGTACTTGTATTTACAGCTCTTGTTCGAGTAGCCCTGCATTATCCATATATTATTCAAGAAATCAAAACATCATATTAAATCAAATCATACCTTACGAAATGGCTCTTCATCATGACATCTTCTTGTAGGTATTAGCATCCTGCACACATATTGACACATCTCCCAAAGATATCCATTGTCAAGGGTCTTCATCTTTTTCAGACTTTCATCAGAGTCTTCATATCTTTCCGAGAGATTTCCTAGTCAAATCTTCTTGGTCTTTTGGATGTTGAATGCCTTCATTATGGTTGCATATCTCACGATCTCTTCCTTCCTCACACATTCCATTCCCAGGAGCTTTCAATCAGAGTTTCTTAATTGTAGTCAACTACCTCATACTTCATATGAGGACATATTGTGTTGATTTCATCTAGTGTGACTTATGCCTTCCTGCATCCTTTCAGAGGAGGAGATCTTTTTCTCTTGATCATGCTTCTCAACATAGAAGCAATGATACATGTTACCTGCAACCATATGACATGACATTATAATATTAAACATAAGCATACATACCTTATTTTACCTACAGGTCATCGAGGCTTCTTCCAGCAGCTTCCTTGATTGAAAAGATCTTCAATCCCTTGATCTGCTTCATGTCATCACAGCTTTCTCTCATGGATTCCATAAGTTGGAGTTCCTGTTGAAACACTTGCTTCCCCTCTAGATTAGTGAACCCTACGATGAGGATTCCATCAGAGAATTTTGAGGATCTTGTATATCCCTAACTCGCAGATGTTTCATTTTTTATTTGATGTATGATGAACCTTGTCCTAGATGACTTCTTCCTTTCCTTCAATGTCCACTGAGGTTCCCAAGAGCTATGTCCTTCATGTTTTGTCTGTCATGGATTCTGTCCTTCATGATTCCCATGGTGATGTCACGAGCTCTTGTTTCTAATGCTTCCATGATGCCACGATGCATCTTATCATCATTGTCATATCTTATAGTAGAAGCTTATGATAGGTCCCTTTTGCGAGGGATACCATCTTACTCAGAGGAGAGATTTGTTACTCCCTCTTTCCTTGGCCCCTTTCTTCAACTTCCTCCATCTTTCCAGTGATATGAGCTTCTTTTTATAATCTTTCCATTGCATTGAATCTCAGCCATACTTATTCTATCTTGCTTGAGGACCAAACTTGCCTTTCCATTTTTCACATGTTTTAGTCCTTTAACTTTCAATACTCTTGCCATCAACTTGTCTTTCTCTATTTAGTATAGAGACCATAAGTTGTCAAATGAGGTAATTTTCTTATCCCATGGATATTTATTACCTCGATTATCTGCTAGTGCATTATAGATCAGTGATGGTTATTTTCCTTCCCAGATCTTGTAGGTGGGACCTTATGAAGATATCCTACATCCTTTGACACCCTTTACTTTCATGTAGATCAAATTTCATGTGACCTTCGTCATTGCACCTTTAGAGAGTGAGATTTTCTTTGATATCTCCAATATTGCTATATGAGGGGATCTTTCATAAGTATCCCTTTCCATGAGTTCATAGGAGACCTTTTGATGACTTCAGCTACATAGAGGACTATGTCTATCCTCCTCCTTCACGCAAGGAATCTTGATGACCCATCCAATTTATAGATGTCCTTGCAATCATGAAGTCATTTAACCAAACTTGATTATAGAAAGAAAAGATACTTTTCATGTGAAGATGAAATCTTCACCTTGATTGCTTTGATGATGGTTGAAGAGGATATATGAGGGCTTCTTCTTGGATGATCTTCTTTCAAATGAGAAAACCTTTTCTTAATAGAAAAAGATTGCTCCTTTTTGATAGGGATGATTTGTTGCTTCCTTGGATGATCTTCTTCTTGGATAAGGAGATGATCCTTGCTTGATTATAACCTTGAAGATGGCAATGCCTTCTTGCCTTCAATTTGCTCTGCCTTCTTTTGTAGGGTTGGTCTGCACTGTGTCAACCTTTTCCAAGATGATAAGATCTTCATTTTGACATCCTTTGAGTTTCATTACTTTGTAGATATATTAATGAGAGTCTCGGTGGTCTATTGATGATGGTGATGTGGAGACACAAGTTCTTAATGTGGAGCTACCTTGTTGTTGTAGACTTGATCCTTTAATCTTGACAAAACCCTTAAACTTGTTTTGATGCCCTTTTTGAAAATTGATCCTTGTATGTCTCTTTTCCTGCCCTTCCTTTGACTTCAGCACCTTAGCTCTGATACCACGTTCAAGAATCTAGGGAAAATGTAGTTAATGTGATTCTTCTTAGCATGATAACTATTTGTGAAGTATTTTAACTTTTTGCTTATTAGCACAATCTTATCTTGATATCATTACTGTGTGTATTTCTTACTTCATCAAGCAATTACCAAAATACAAGAGACAAGAACACAAGATGTTGGTTTTCTGCCAAGGCCAAAACCTCTCCCTCTTGGAGAGGAAAACCCACACAAAATTCTTCTTATAGAGATTCTACTTGACGAATACCAAGACCATGACCCTTGAACCACTAGGCCACTCAAGACCAAGACACCAATCCTCTCCTTACTATTGACATCATCATCATCATTACTGCATCATCTAGATCATCATCATAGCTGCATCATTGAGGCCATCACTACTGCACTCTTCATTGCTGCAACATCATTGTTGCACCTTCATGGAGCGCTTTACCATGATAATGAGATCATCGTTGTTGTACCATAGCTTCTCCTTTACTTATATCCTTGTTGCACCCTTACTGAGATCATCTTTATGTCAACGAGGTCTCTATAATGTATGAGAGTTGCACCGAGATATTGATCATGACCTTATCTTCATGATTACCACCTCACTAAGATCATGACTATGACTAGTATGCCGAGAATGCTTCACTATGAGATCATTGAGCTTCTTCCTATTATCATTATGCCAAGACTATTGAGACATGACCCTTCTCCATTGACACACTGAACCTTTGCCTATATCCGAGATTCATGTACCCTGAACTAGGCGGAGACTGCAGAGAAATATGCGAGGAGATTACTGTAGTTGTCACCGAGATTTCAGAGGTATTCTAAGGTTCTGTCATCATCCGAAGTTGCAAACACTTATCCGAGATTTCTATTTCCTGTGGTGACTTCAGCGGGGTATTTATAGTTGTTACGTCTCCATAAATAAGCCGACATGATAGTGAAGTGTTGTGTCACTTCATTTGAACCGACATGATTGTTCTTTATATCGTTTTGCTGGCCGACAAGACTGTATTTGGCATCGTTTTGTTTGCTACTCTTTTAAAGAGGATTGTGCTTGTCTTGGAGGGCTAATCTAGTCACTAGGTAGACTTGTATTCATTACATATATGCTCAAGAAGAGCATGACATTGACTCTTTGACATCCTAAGGCTCTCAATGGGAGCCATCTATAAAATAAACCTCTTACTCATGAAACCCATGCAGCAAGGCATAATTAATAAGTTGATTTTTCTTGTTTACAAAAATCAATGTCATGAAGGCCGAACCTAGTTACACTTTCTTCAATAGGGAGTAGCAGCAGTTTCCTTGCAGAGCAGATCTTCAGCTGGGACGCAAATTTTGCAACAGTTTGCTAGTTCAAATAGCGTCAGGAGGAAGGAAGAGCACACACTAAGGGAATTCTTTTCTCATAGAACTTCTAGCCCGGAAGTTTGATTTTTCCTTGCAAATCAGCAGTCGTTGTGAACAGATTTTCTCACTCTAGAAGGGAGTGTGAATAGTTGAGCAGAAGGAAAGAGGGAGTTTTCGACATATCTTCGAGGTTTATTTCTCTAGTTTTGAGTTTACAGATTTTGTAGCTTTGCAGGGATGACAGTACGAGATTGCCAGAGGAGGTCGTACTTGTTAGCCAAAATGCGGATCTGGGCAATAGATTGACTTCCAGTTGTCAGAGACAGGTACTAGGGAAGTGTGAGTTGTCTAGTGTGGGTTGCAAAGAAAGGAAGGGTCCCATCCAAGGACTAGGCTCAAAAGGAGATAGTTGGGCACCAGATCCAGGAGGTGGAGTATGAGACTCCAATGTGCCAAATGGGCAGGATTCTTGAGGAGGTCCACCTCATGAATCAATACCTTGCTACGAGAGCCCATAGTATGCAGTAGCAAAATGGATCAGTGGCAGTTAGTGCAATCAGGTGCCAGAGTGACAGATGCAGTAGCTACTAGCGGTGAGATATTAGGCAACGCAGTGCAAAGTTGTCAGTAGTGCAGTCGGCACAAAGCAGAGTCAGCAGCAGCGCAGAGGCTGGCAGCAGTCAAAACTCGGACGATGGATGCATCATACTAACCACAGTTGGTTCAGTATTTTGGATGCTTTTCTATTGCAATTGTTGCAGTTGTAGCAGCAGCAATTGGAGAGGGTTGCAGTGCAGATGCAGTGTTGGCAACAGTTCAACAGGGCCAACAGCAGCATGGATGCAGCCGTCAGAGTTACGCAGTAGTTGGTGGGCAATGGGGCCTAACATCAACAACGCAGCAGGAGATGGTGCAGAAAAGGAGTGATGCTTCAGTAGGTTGCAGCATTAGAGCACATTCCTCGCTAATAGGAAGTGTTGACTTTTGTAGCATCGGATGTGCTCTAGCCTCGAGATTTTGCAAAGAGGCTAAGGCACATGTATTCTCCAAGACCCAGAAATCGTTTCGGAAAATTCCACCTATAGATGGTTTAATTAAAAGAATTAATCATTTTTAATGTATTCCTAAGTCTAAACTTAGGAAATGTAATTAATTAAAGGGTATTAATTAAATCTGGTGCAAATCTTCTAGAAGAAGACGAGGATGAACTCCTAGTTAATCTTGGCAGTTGGTGCTCCAACAAGAGATTATAAGAAGGAGCTTGATGGGCAATTGGGGAACACACAGAGATAGTGAGACCTAGAGATCGAATTTCTCAAGAATAGCAGCGCTGAGTTGCTGGAAAGAGATCAAGTGATCTTGCAGTGAGGGGTAGAGATAGTAGATCGGAGGAGCATTTTCCAGTGCTGGAGAGTGCAAGGCAGAGACGGCAATGAAAGGTTCAAAGAGGCAGCGCAGTGCCACACAGAGGCAGCGCAGAGCTTCAAAGGGAGTCTATATTTTTGTTGGGAGCAGTCGAGATCTAGAGCCGGAAGTCGAGGTGTGAGACCAGAGGGCCAGAGGGTCGAAGTTCCAGTCAACAGAAGATCAATTGGAAGGGTGATGTAGTTCCTAGAAGTTGTGACGCAAATCTGCGTAGGCTGACGCAGAGACTGCGCAGAGGCAGTGTGGAGCTATCCATTCAGAGCCTAGATTAGATTCAAATCGCCAGCGGCAGTGTGAGAATATTTCTCACTACCTCTTTGTCAGGTTATTCTCTGTATCAAATTCACAGTTTGGGCATCTAATGGTTTGTACTCAGATTACCACTACATAATAATAAAACCCTCAGTTGTTGCACCGGTTCTCCCAAGTTGGGTTTTTCCGGGGACATTGGTCCAAAAACAACGGTGTAATTGTGTGTGTTTATTTCTCTCCTGTGCAGTGTTTTGTTTCCGCAGTATTTTACATTGTGAAAGTTGCAGTAGATTTTATTTCGATGTTTACTGTGAAATACTGTAAATAACTTGATTCAGAAATTAACAAGTAGCGGAAATTTAATCAGTTGCTGCAGTAGGAATTCGGCTCACCAAATTTTCACATTCCAGAGCAAAGCTTACCAGAGGCAGAAGGGAGCAACAGTATTTTCTTTGCAAAGCAGATCTTCAGCTAGGATGCAGTTATTTTACAGCAGTGGCTGGCAGAATAGCGCCAGAAGGAGAGAAGAGCACATACTGAGGGAATTCCTTCCTCAAAGGACTTCTAGGCAAGAAGTTCGAAGTTTCTTAGCAGAGCAACAGTAGCTGTGTGCGGGATTTCTCACTCCATAAGGGAGTGTCAATAGTTGGGCAGCAACTGCACAAAGGAGAAGAGGAAGTAGTTCCACTTTTCTAGATGAGCATGATCTCAAAACTTATGTCAATAGCATGGTAGTTGTACCTGCAGATGCGGATCTGTTCAAGAAGTACAAGGCTGAGATGGTGAGAACTAAGAGGATCATTCTCGACGGAGTTCGATATCATGTGGTATCCCATATAGTTGGCAAGGATACTGCCCGGAAAATGTGGGAAGCATTAGCTACGTTGTACGAAGGATCTTCTGAGCAGCGGAAGATGTAGTTAGAGGAGAAGCTAAGATGCACGAGGATGCAGAAAGGGGAGTGTGTAGACCCCTTCCTTACTAGGCTTCAAAATGTTTGGGACTAGCTGGCTTTAGTAGGGTCAGTGCCCCAGCCCTCAAAGTTTGTACGATTAGCCTTTAATAGCATTTCGGAAGATTGGCAAGTTTTCATCTAGAGCATCCTAAGCAAAGAAAAACTGCCAAACTGGGAACGTGTGTGGGTTGATCTACAGCAGGAGGAAATGAGGCGTTATCTGGTGAAGGCCACTATCAATGGTAATAGTAGCAGTGGGACGAAGCAAGTGAAGGAAGAGGAGAACGTGGCCCTTGCATCAAAGGGGCAACAAGAGCAGCGCAGATGAAAGAAGGATATTTCGAAGATCAAGTGCTTCAAGTGTGGTGAGATGGGCCACTACAGCACTCAATGTCCTCTCAGAAAGAAGGAGAAGGAAGGGAAGCAGGATCAACAAGCTACATCCATTGATCTCGACAAGCTATCCTCTAGACTGGAGGAAGAATTTGCCATGATTGTCGATATGCCTCCAGGGGTGAGGTGGGGCGATCAGGAATTGTAGCCCCAGAGAGCTATAAGATGGGCAAGATCCTTGAAGAGTCCACCTCTTGGATCAAGACCTTGCTACGGGAGCCCATAGTCAGCAGTAGCAGGATGGACCAGTGGCAGTTGGTGGAGTCAGGTGCCAGAGTGACAAATGCAGTAGCTAGTAGTGGTTTGAGACTGAGCAACACAATGCAGAGTTGGCAGCAGTGCAGTTGGCACAGAGCAGAGTCAGCAGCAGCGTAGAGGCTTCATTGACAGTGCAGAGGCTAGCAGCAGTCAGAACTCGGACGACGAATGCATCATACTGACCACAATTATTTCAGTATTTGGGATGCTTTTCCGTTGCAGATGTTGCAGTTGTAGCAGCAACAGATGGGATGTGTTGCAGTAAAGATGCAGCGTTGGCAGCAGTTCCGCAAGGCCAGCAATAGCACAAATGCAGCTCATATGTAATATCCCTTTTTCGGGATATCCCTCAAACCCAAGCTAACTCCAACCAAATACGTACAAATGATATAGTAACCGGGAAGCTCAAAGAGATAAAAATAACAGTGGTGCAACATATAATAATGTAAACATGGAATATAAGCAGATACTCAAGAAATGCAGAGAGAAATGCTAAGCCATTTTATTATACTGAGTAATGGAAAGAGCACAGGAGGTGATCAGAAGAATAGCACCTCGGCTTGCACAAGGCAAGGGAAGAAATACACCCAGAATAGTAAAGAAACGGCCTCTCTTTGAACTGCATCCAAGCTGCTGGAGAACTGTTGTGTTGTTGCTACTTCATGGAATCAAGTGCGGATTTGGGGTTGTTCCCCTCCTCAGAAAACGTTGAAACTCTGGAATCAGCCTCTGCTCAATAAACCCAAAAAAACCCAAAAAGCTTTTTTGAAATAGCCGACCCCCAAAATACCCCCTTGGGGATCTACGCAATCCCTCAAGGCTCTGCGCTGCCACTGAATGGAACCCTCCAAAACTCTACCCGAAACTCTGCCAAAATCCTCCAATATGCAAGGGCTGATCCCTTGCTCAATCTCCCAGCTCAAATCCTCCGCAAAAACCCCAATTCGGAACTCCCACCAAAAGAACTGTGTCTCTATCTCAAGACTGCGCAGTCATCAAAAAAGGCCCAGTTCCTCCTCAACTCCAAAGATCAATCCTCCTGCAAAAGACTGTTGAAAACTACCTTGCCCGAGCATGCACTCGAAGTCCGCCAGGGCTAAGGGTGAGATCTTTGAACGGAGACACTCGATGCACTAAACAGTGCTGCAGACAAGCTAAACAAACAGCGTGCTCTAAGTCAAAGTGACTAGCTCAAATGCTCATAATCGAATCCCAAGATGAAGAGGCTCCTCTCTCCTCTATAGTGTTGGCCTATCTCAACCCTAAGGCCCACCTCCTCCAACGTAGCCTCCCTCTTGCCACGTGCTCCTATCCATTTGCGCAGTCCCTCCAAGTGTCTAAGTGGGCCCCTCCTCTACGTGGTCCTTTGGCCCCCTTGGCTCCCCCTTTAAGTCACAACGTTGTGCTACTAGGGAGTGATTTTATTTAAAAAGTGAGTTATGTCCCCCCCTTTCTCACCTTTTTATTTATCAATAGCTATAGAAGGCAAAATTGAGCAAAATCAAATATTCCAATTAGCCATGGATAATTAGGAATATTACAGTCTCCCCCAGCAAAATGTTGCTTGTCCTCAAGCAACTGAAGTGATGGATGCTGCAAAATTTTCTCTCTCCGAAGTGGCATCCTCATCCGGTAAATTCTTCCACCTCACTAAGAATTCCTAGATCGTCCTGCTCCACAGCTGCCTCTCCCTGGTATCAATAATAGCCTCTGGCCGCAACACCAAATGCCCCTCATCATCCGTGGGTGGTAGCTCATCTGTCACTGTCACATGCTCTCCCATTGCCTTCTTCAGGCATGATACATGAAAGACGTTATGAATCTTGCTGCCTTGGGGTAGCTCCAACTCATACGCAACCTATCCAATCCTGCATATCACCTTGTACGGCCCGTAAAAGCGAGGCTTGAGCTTCTCAGCCCCCTTCTGCTTCAGTGACAACTGTCAGTATCGTTGTAATCGTAGGTAGACCAAGTCCCCTACCTCAAACTGTCTCTCAACCCAACCCCTGTCAGCATACAGCTTCTGCTGGTTCTACGTTGTAGCCATATTATCCTTGAGAACTCAGAGAATATCCTCACTCTCTTGGATCCAAATCTTGGTTCTCGGAGCCTTGCTAGCACGAAACATCACGTCAGCAAAAGATAAAGGATGATATCCATACAAAGCATAGAATGGTGACATACCGATGGACACGAGATGTGTAGTGTTGTAGCAATACTCCCCCAGATGCAGCTACTTCATCCATGCTCTCTGCTGCCCACTAACATAGTTACGCGAGTAGCCCTCCAGCCACTTGTTAACTATCTCTATCTACCCATCCGTCTGTGGGTGACAACTAGTACTCGGTGTCAACTTCGTCCCAACCAACCGGAAAAGCTCCTGCCAAGACCCACCCATGAAATGGTTGTCCCTATCACTAGTGATGGTCTTAGAAAGACCATGGAACCGGAAGACCTCTCTGAAGAACAGCTCAGCGAGCTGTGCTACTGTGTAGTGTGCGGATATGGCGAAAAAATGTGCATACTTTGTCAGTCAATCAACGATGACAAAGATGCAATCCTTGCCCTGTACCATGGGCAACCCTGTGTGAAGTCCATCAAAATACACTCCCATTTCCCCTCCGAAATGGCAAGAGGCTACAATAATCCTGAGGGATGGCTCATCTCCCCCTTGTTCCTCTGGCAAACATCGCACTCCCGGACATGCTGGAGTACGTCCTCCTTGAGTCCCTTCCATGAGAACCTCTCTCTAATGGCCCTGTAGGTTTTGGTAAACCCCTGATGGCTGGCCAATGGTGAATCATGTGATGCCTGAAGTATCTTCTTCTTGAGATGAGATCTCTCAGTCAAGAAGATCCAGTCCCTGTAGTAGATGATCTCATCGATCCCCTGTACCTGTCATCCGCCACCTGCCCATCCAGAACTTCAGATGCAAATCTGTCTTTGGAGTACTCTACTAAGAGATGAGCCCTCTAGTCTGCGTCCAAGCTCATAAGAGACAACCTGGCTGGTCTACGTGAAATAGCGGTGAAAGAGCATCCGTTACCACGTTGTTTTTACCCTTGACATACTCAATGTCAAAGTCATACGCTTGGATCTTACTGATCCACTTCTGCTGCCTCTCCTGTAGCTGTTTCTGCTCCAAAAAGAACCTGACGCTGTTGTGATCAGTCCTCACCCTGAACCTGTTACCCACTAAATATTGCCGGAACTTGGCCAATGCATGCATGATGGCTAGCATCTCCTTGTCGTATATAGAATACAACCTCTCGTGTGGAAGGAGCTTCCGACTCTCAAAGGCTATAGAGTGACCTCCCTGCATCAATACTGAGCGATCCCCTCTCCCGACGCATCACACTCCAAAACAAATGGCTGCGAAAATTCCGGCAATGCAAGCACTGGGCCGCTGCTCATAACCTCCTTGAGCCTATCAAAGGCTCGCTGCGTTGTATCCGACCAACTGAATGCCCCCTTCCTCGTCAGATCTGTCAAGGGTGCAACAAGCTGTGAGAAACTCTTGACAAACTTCCGGTAGTAAGTATAAATGCCAATGAACCCTTAGAGTTCTATCACGTTCCTCGGCTCCGGCCAATCTCTGATGGCCCTGATCTTCTCCTCGTGGACCCTCACTCCGTCCACCCTTATGATGTGTCCCAAGTATAACATCTCTGTCAACCCAAACTCACACTTGGAGAGTTTGGCATAGAACTGCTGCTCCTCCAAGATGCGCAATATTGTCTCAATGTGCTGGAGATGCTCCTCCCAAGTCCTGCTATAAATGAGGATATCATCAAAGAACACCAACACAAACTTCCTTAAGTGACTACGGAAGATGTGATTCATGCAAGACTGGAATGTAGTTGAGGCGTTGGTTAGCCCGAAGGGCATCACCAAAAACTCGAAGTGCCCATAGTGACATTTGAAAGCGGTCTTGGGAATGTTTTGCTCCCTCACGCGAATCTGATGGTACCCAAATCTCAAATCAGTCCTTCAGAAGAACCGTGCTCCCCTCAATGTTGGCATTATGATTCTGGTTTGGTACCATGGCACAGATGTTGTACTTGATGGCAACTCACTCTAGTGGCAGATCTCAGTTCAGGCACTCAAAATCATGGAAAATGAGATACCCGCAGGTGATCCTATGAGAAGCTGCAGACCCGGAGGTACGCCGACCAAGAAGTGCGGACATACACGCAGGTGCGCCGTTCAGAAGGTGCGGACCCCCAGTTCACTCTCTCCAATGCATAAAAGCGCGTGCACGTGGGAATTCTTCCAAATGAATGGTCCATGGTATTTAGCCCGACATGATTGATCCTATGGTTTTGGTCCGTGGTTACTAGTATTGAATACCTATGGTTTTGGACCATGGTTTGAGTAAAGGCTTGCCTATAAAAAGGAAAGGAGATCTCTTGGCTAGATAGTTTTTTCGAAATTGAATATCTTAAGATCTGAAATTTTGGGTAATCGGTTCTAAAGGCTAGATCTAAATCAAGGTGAAATTGAAGGCGAATCTGTAGATAGGTTGTGATCTCTCGGGCGCATGATCAGATCTGTGGATCTGACTGATCTGACTGTTTGTGGTGCATTGGAGGACTGTTAATTCGGCCCTAATCAGAGGTTCGCAGGCGATCCATGGCGTGATTGCGGGGGTCCGCAGTGTAGGAGAAGGCCCAGGTGCAGGGATCCGCATCTCAGCAGAAGGCGCAGGTGCGCGGAACGTAGCTCAGAAGAAGGAACAGTGCGGAGGTACGCAGGGTAACAGTAGAACCAGTTGTGAAGGTATGCTGTCAGACAGACAGTACAAGTGCGGATCTTACCAGAGGTACGCAGTTCAACAGAAGGGATAGGTGCGGAAGTACGCAGAGCACAAGAAAGATCAAGTGCGGATCTACGCAGTTTAGACACAGAAGAGCTGCGGATATCTGCAGGTTTATATTGGTCAAGTTGCGGACTTTTCTTTGAAGTATTTGTTGGCTGCCTTTTATCTATTTGCTGCAGAGTTCTGGGTTTAGTTTACTGGTATTGCCTTTCTGTTTACAGCATTCTGAGAAATTGGGTGATTAATTGGTTGATTGTATAAGGAGTTTGGTTGATTCATATGTACTTGTTGATTATTTGATGTCCATGGATCCAGTTTGAAAATTCATGAAACGTGGTCCTTAAAGAAGTAAAAAGAACAAAGGGGGTTGTAGCTCCCTTCCAGGAGAGAATGGAAAACGAGAGAGGGTTGTAGCTCTCTGCAGGTTGCAGCCTGTGTACTGGTAAAGGACTGCACCAGTACAAAATCATTTTAAAAGAAGTTTCTAATTGAAAGAAGATAGAGACATATTGCAGCAGGTGGTTTTCACCCACATTGGGTTTCCACCTTATATCTGGTGTTCTTTGGTGTGACTATCTGTTTTTCTTGTTTCTTGCTCATTATTATATGGTACTGACATACAAGTTAATGATCAATATCTGAAGATTAAATTAAGTATAAATCAGGAAGACATATTGAAAAGAATTTGATAATACTGATTCACCCCC
>APFE030343804.1:4596-20599 GCA_000404065.3 Pinus taeda | reverse complement strand
ATGTGCTGGAGATGCTCCTCCCAAGTCCTGCTATAAATGAGGATATCATCAAAGAACACCAACACAAACTTCCTTAAGTGACTACGGAAGATGTGATTCATGCAAGACTGGAATGTAGTTGAGGCGTTGGTTAGCCCGAAGGGCATCACCAAAAACTCGAAGTGCCCATAGTGACATTTGAAAGCGGTCTTGGGAATGTTTTGCTCCCTCACGCGAATCTGATGGTACCCAAATCTCAAATCAGTCCTTCAGAAGAACCGTGCTCCCCTCAATGTTGGCATTATGATTCTGGTTTGGTACCATGGCACAGATGTTGTACTTGATGGCAACTCACTCTAGTGGCAGATCTCAGTTCAGGCACTCAAAATCATGGAAAATGAGATACCCGCAGGTGATCCTATGAGAAGCTGCAGACCCGGAGGTACGCCGACCAAGAAGTGCGGACATACACGCAGGTGCGCCGTTCAGAAGGTGCGGACCCCCAGTTCACTCTCTCCAATGCATAAAAGCGCGTGCACGTGGGAATCTTCATGAATGGTCCATGGTATTTAGCCCGACATGATTGATCCTATGGTTTTGGTCCGTGGTTACTAGTATTGAATACCTATGGTTTTGGACCATGGTTTGAGTAAAGGCTTGCCTATAAAAAGGAAAGGAGATCTCTTGGCTAGATAGTTTTTTCGAAATTGAATATCTTAAGATCTGAAATTTTGGGTAATCGGTTCTAAAGGCTAGATCTAAATCAAGGTGAAATTGAAGGCGAATCTGTAGATAGGTTGTGATCTCTCGGGCGCATGATCAGATCTGTGGATCTGACTGATCTGACTGTTTGTGGTGCATTGGAGGACTGTTAATTCGGCCCTAATCAGAGGTTCGCAGGCGATCCATGGCGTGATTGCGGGGGTCCGCAGTGTAGGAGAAGGCCCAGGTGCAGGGATCCGCATCTCAGCAGAAGGCGCAGGTGCGCGGAACGTAGCTCAGAAGAAGGAACAGTGCGGAGGTACGCAGGGTAACAGTAGAACCAGTTGTGAAGGTATGCTGTCAGACAGACAGTACAAGTGCGGATCTTACCAGAGGTACGCAGTTCAACAGAAGGGATAGGTGCGGAAGTACGCAGAGCACAAGAAAGATCAAGTGCGGATCTACGCAGTTTAGACACAGAAGAGCTGCGGATATCTGCAGGTTTATATTGGTCAAGTTGCGGACTTTTCTTTGAAGTATTTGTTGGCTGCCTTTTATCTATTTGCTGCAGAGTTCTGGGTTTAGTTTACTGGTATTGCCTTTCTGTTTACAGCATTCTGAGAAATTGGGTGATTAATTGGTTGATTGTATAAGGAGTTTGGTTGATTCATATGTACTTGTTGATTATTTGATGTCCATGGATCCAGTTTGAAAATTCATGAAACGTGGTCCTTAAAGAAGTAAAAAGAACAAAGGGGGTTGTAGCTCCCTTCCAGGAGAGAATGGAAAACGAGAGAGGGTTGTAGCTCTCTGCAGGTTGCAGCCTGTGTACTGGTAAAGGACTGCACCAGTACAAAATCATTGTAAAAGAAGTTTCTAATTGAAAGAAGATAGAGACATATTGCAGCAGTGGTTCACCCACATATGGGTTTCCACCTATATCTGGTGTTCCTTGTGTGATTATTTGTCTTTCTTGTTCTGCTCATTATTATATGGTACTGAGACATAACAAAACTAATGATCAATATCTGAAGACTAAATTAAAGTATAAATTTGGAAGGTATATTGAAAAGAAATTTGATAATACTGATTCAACCACCCCTATCAGTGTTATTTTCCAGCACTGCAACTCATCCATGCATACTCATCGATCCTGGTATGGGGTAATGTTTCCAGGGTCTTCTTGTTCAAGGGCCCTGTAGTCAATGCACATCCTCAATGTATCGTCCTTCTTCTTCACCAACACCACGGAAGAAGCAAAAGGACTCGTGCTCGGCCGAATGTGCCCAAGAGCCAACAACTCCTGAATGGCCCGCTCAATCTCATCCCGATAGGCCTTGTGATGCCTATAAGGGGTAGTAATCACTGCCTGTATGCGCTGCTCAAGCTCAATGGTGTGCTCAAACCCCTGCTCCGATGGCTGTCCCGGTGGAATCTCCCCAAACACTGTGGCATACTGGTCAAGGATGGCCTATATCTCTGGGTGCACCGTCTGCCCTATAGTCCCTATCTCGGATGCACGTAGCTCCACTGCCCACTCTACGTCTACCTCCATCTAATGAGCCGAAACAGTCTGAGGTGGATATGTGTGATGTCCCTGTATCTTCTCATGCCTCCCTATCTTCTCATCATCCCACTCCATTTCTAGGGCCTCCCAATCTGTTGTGACCTTCCCTAGAGTGATAAGCCACTAAACACCCAGTACTATATTGGTGTCCAGAATATTGACCACGAAAAAGTGGTCAGTCAGTGTGTAGGTGCCCATCGTCATTGATAACTCTGAAACATAACGAGCACACATCATGGTCTGATCTCGTGGGACCAAAACTGAAAATCCATCGAAGCTCTCCGTCAGTATACCTCTCCGCTCAACCATCTGTGCATCGATGAAGTTGTGGGTTGCCCCACTGTCGACCAAAACTGATACTTACTGGCCACGTACTGTCCCCCATACGCGCAGCGTCAAATACTTGGGAACTCCTCGCAACGCTGCAAGGGTCCCTCCGGTAGGTGCAAAAGCAAAACCACCCGCTGCTGGTGGTGGAGGTGGCAAAGGATCCTGTACAGCATGACTATCTCCTCCCTCCACATCATCCTCCTCCTCCTCTTCCCCGCTGCTCTCGGAGAAGACCTCAATAAAATGTGCTTTGCCAGCAGCACATCTATGTCCCGGTGCCCACGGCTCCTGACAAGTGAAGCACAACCGCTTCTTCTTTAGCTCCCTCCTGGCATCGTCATCAATCTGTGCTCATCCTGGATACCCCTTTGGAGGCGGAATCCTCACATCCTTCCCCTTAGGCAAGAAAGCCTGTCTCTGGGGGGTAAGGTGTCCAGATCCTGGGTAAGGCATCCTGGAGTGTGGCTAGTCTAATGGATCTGACTAGACCCCAAAGTGGCTTTGCTAACCCCTCAACAAACATGTAGATCCTCCGGGCCGTGGATAGATCTGGCACCATCACTGAAACCCTCAAGAAGTCTGCAATGTAGGTCTCTGGGCTCCCAGTTTGTTTGATCCTCGTCAGCTCAACAAAGTGCTATTCTGGATCCCTCCAGTCAAACCTCTCCATCAATCTCCTGGTGAACTCAACATATGTTGTCACCGTGGAGTGTCCGAGTGTAACCAACCCATGCAACCACCAGTCCTGGGCCTCACCATCCAAATGTAATGTCGCCACCTTGATGGCCTCTGTCTCCGACATTTGGTTAAGCTGGAAATAGATGTCCAGCGTCTCCACCCAAGACTTTGCCAAACTGTTTGATGATCCATCAAACGTAGGCAAGTGGAATCCACTAGCTGTGCGATGGGTGTCTCCATCGTGGTAATGCCGGTGTCCTCTATGATGGTCACAGGGTCTACTATCCCACTGGAGCTGAACAAAGTCTCTGAATGAGAGAGCATCCCTGAACTCCTACACATAGGCCTGGTAATCTGCAAAATAATCGCCCATATGACCAGGCTCTACCTCCAACTGGGCTCCAGCCCCCGTGTCTGCTCCTAAGAAAGTGGGCACAGTAGAGCGTGTAGGGGAATGTGAGGCCATCTGCTGAGTAGTATCACGCTGAGTGGCACCCTGCTCTGGAAAATGGTGGGATGTACCCGATCCCTCACCAACCTGGAAAACTCGTGGGTTCTCACGCTGTCTAGCCTCCATTGCCGTGAATCTCTGCCCCATCACCTCGATCTGCCTCGACATATCCTGCACTGATTTGAGAAGCATGTCCGCAAATCTCTTCCCATCCTCATCTGCAATCGAATCCTCCTGCTCTGCGTCCACCACAGGCTCCTTCTGTTCTTGCATCCACCACAGGCTCCTCCTGTTCTGTGTCCACCACTCGAACACAGTCTCCCTCTCCGTAGGTGTTCTCCAACCTACACTCAAAATCTCTGTATTTCCTACCTCTGTAACAGATGTAGGGCTTCTCCCTCGGTGTCATAGACTGCTAGCTCCATATGCTAAGCCACATCCATGCTCTGATATCAGTGTAACATCCCTTTTTTCAGGATATCCCTCAAACCCAAGCTAACTCCAACCAAATACGTACAAATGATATAGTAACCGGGAAGCTCAAAGAGATAAAAATAACAATGGTGCAACATATAATAATGTAAACATGGAATATAAGCAGATACTCAAGAAATGCAGACAGAAATGCTAAGCCATTTTATTATACTGAGTAATGGAAAGAGTACAGGAGGTGATCAGAAGGATAGCACCTCGACTTGCACAAGGCAAGTGAAGAAATACACCAAGAATAGTAAAGAAATGGCCTCTCTCTGAACTGCGTCCAAGCTGCTGGAAAACTGCTGTGTCACTGCTACTTCATGGAATCAAGTGCAGATTTGGGGCTGTTTCCCTCCTCAGAAAATGCTAAAACTCTGGAATCAGCCTCTGCTCAATAAACCCAAAAAAAACCCAAAAAGCTTTTTTGAAATAGCCGACCCCCAAAAATCACCCCCCTTCGGGATCTACACAATCCCTCAAGGCTCTGCGCTGCCACTGAATGGAACCCTCCAAAACTCTGCCCGAAACTCTGCCAAAATCCTCCAATATGCAAGGGTTGATCCCTTGCTCAATCTCCCAGCTCAAATCCTCCGCAAAAACCCCAGTCTGAAACTCCCACCAAAAGCACTGTGCCTCTCTCTCAAGACTGCACAGTCATCAAAAAAGGCCCAGTTCCTCCTCAACTCCAAAGATCAATCCTCCTGCAAAAGAATGTTGAAAACTACCTTGCCCGAGCAAGCACTTGAAGTCCCCCGGGGCTAAGGGTGAGATCTCTGAACGGAGACACTCGATGCACTAAACAGTGTTGTAGACAGGCTAAACAGCCAGCATGCTCTAAGTCAAAGTGACTAGCTCAAATGCTCATAATCGAATCCCAAAATGAGGAGGCTCCTCTCTCCTTTATAGCATTGGCCTATCTCAACCCTAAGGCCCACCTCCTCCAACGTAGCCTCCCTCTTGCCACGTGCTCCTATCCATCTACGCAGTCCCTCCAAGTGTCTACGTGGGCCCCTTCTCGACGTGGTCCTTTAGCCCCCTTGGCTCCCCCTTTAAGTCACAACGTTGTGCTACTAGGAAGTGACTTTATTTAAAAAGTGAGTTATGTCCCCCCCTTTTCTCACCTTTATATTTATTAATAACTATAAAAGGCAAAATTGAGCAAAATCGAATATTCCAATTAGCGATGGCTAATTAGGAATATTACATCATATCAAAGTTGCGCAGTAGTTGGTGGGCAGTGGAGCCAAACATCAGCATCGCAACAGGAGATGCTGCAGAGACAAAGTGATGCTTCAGTGGGTTGCAGCACTAGAGCATATTCCTCGCTAGGAGGGAGTGTTGATTTATGTAGCATCAGATTTGCTCTTGCCTCGAGATTTTGTAGAGAGGCTAAGACACATGCATTCTCCAATACCCAGAAATATTTGGGAAAATTCCACCTAGAGATGAATTAATTAAAATAATTAACTTTTTTAAATGGTTCCCTGAGTCTAAACATAGGTAATCTGGTTAATTAAACGGTATTTATTAAGTCATTGTGAAATCTTCTAGAAGAAGACATGGATCTAGCTCTAGTTAATCTTAGCCATTGATTATGTTTTAATCTTGGTCATTGAAGCCTCAACGAGAACACACTTGAGACACCAAAGAATTCGATATTATTGGGAAATAGAACTCTATAGTATTTGTGAGTTGTCGAAGGTGATTCAGTAGTTTCAAATCAATGAGGGAGGGGCAGGGATAATAAGGTCGGAAGGAAGTTTTTCTAGTGGGATAATAAGGCCGAAAGGAAGTTTTTCTAGTGCATAGCAGAGAGAGCGTACTCCACAGAGAGGTTGATGAAGTGCAGAGAGGCAATGCAGAGCTTCAGAGGGAGATCTATATTTGTTGAGGAGAAGTCGAGTTTCAGAGGTAAGAGACGAAGTGGGAGCCCAGTGAGCCAGAAGATCGAGTTTCCAGAACAACAGTTGATCAGAAGAGTGAGAGAGACGTTGGTCCTAGCAATGTGACACATAAGCAATGCAGAGGAAGCAAGGGGAAGCTCATCTTGAGCTAAGGTCAGTGTCAGATCACCGATGGAAATGAAATTTCTCACTAGACGATTGTGAGTTACTTTCTCTGCATGGAAAGCTAGATTTGTGCTCAAATTTACTACTGCATAATAATCAAACTCTCAGTTGTTGCACCAATTTTCCCAAGTTGGGTTTTTCCAGGGACATTGGGACAAATAGCAGTGCTTATTGTCTGTGTGTAGCTATTCTTCCAGTGTTTTTAATTCTTCTGTAGTATTGTATTTGTGAAGGCTACAGTTTATATGTTTCAATATTTGTCGTAAGACACTACAAGTAATTTGTTTGATTAATTTAACAAATAGAAGAAACATTATTAGTTGTTGCAATGAGATTCGAGGTTAGCCAATTTTTCCTAGATAATCATCATATTATTGTACTTGTATTTTTGGTAGTACTTGTCAAGCTAATGTTGCAAGTACATATACAAAAGTTGATCTTAGAAAGGAGCCCTTCAAGAAGAAGCCTCCATATACTCACAAAAGAAAACTGAAAAGTTATGTTGCAAAAGTCCTTCAAGGTTTGTAAAAGGAGTAACTCAAGGTATATCTAAAAACCAAAAGATTTAAAGCTAATCTTCTTCAATATAAGGTACATTCAATTTGTAATTTGCTTTGTATTACTAACTCTCTAATGTCTAGGGTTTTGAATCATAAAGATTCTTGTTAGGGTGATTAATATCTACCCTTATCATTTTCTTTGCCATTTGTTCATTTTTGGTAAAACCCTAACTATTACTATTCACTGTGAAAACCTAACCTTTTTATGCTTAGAGTATGTTGACAATAATACAAAAACCCTAGTCTACTTAGGGTTCAATGATAAAATCTAGAACGCATAATGATATCCTACTCTCTTGATGTTTAGGATTTTGGTAATGTTATGAAGAAACCCTAGCCTTTAAGGGTTTGTCGATGATATCTAGGTTATATGATGGAACACTAAATTGTTAGGGTTTGATGAATTAGGTTTTATGACAAAACCCTTGCGATAGACAATCCTAGGAATGAAACCCTAGGTGTTTAAGCTTCTGCAGAACTGAAACCCTAGTCTATTTGTTGTATATCTAATTTTTGAGTTTGATGTTTGCATCTAGGGTTTACAATAAACATCTTAGTAAGAGATTTATATAAGGAAACCCTAGAAATGATAGGATGATAACTTGATTATTATTCATGTTTCAGCTTGATGAAATCTAAGGTTTGTAACAAAAACCATAGTAGAGTTTAACATGAAATTCTAGAGCATAATATTGAAGCCCCTGATGTAAAATGCTACGATTAGATTGCTAACCTGATATCTAAGGCTTTAAGTCTTGATGATGGAATCTAGGGTTTGTGACAAAACCTTAGCAAGTTGTTGAAGTCCATAATATAAAAGATGTAACCCTTGTTGATTATGAACCTAACTAGGTTTAGGTTTTTGATGTCTAAAGCTTGATTGTTTTGATGTTTCCATTATAATGACATGATTTTGATATAATTGACTTCATGCTTCTTTATATTTGTACTTGGTTGTACTTGTTGTTGAAGATTTGTAGGTACATAATCTTCAAGATGCAGAAGATGTTCATAATTGAAGATGACTTGATATTAATGATGAGCATGATGGATAAAGGGAGTTGTAAGAATGATGATGACTTCAAAGATGAATAGATGACCTTGTCGCCATAAGAAGGAATGATGTTCTTTAAGAAATAAAGCTTTGAAAGATTGAAATTTCTTCGATAATGTGATAAAGAAACTATAAGAATGAAGTTGTTGATCTCCCTTGAGAGGGAGCTTAGATGAAAAAAAAGTGTATATCTCCCTAGTTGAGAGGGAGGGCATAATCTGACAACTATAATGAAGACCTTGAAAAAGAACAAAGATCGTGGTTGAAGCATTACAAATAGATATTTGTGAGTGACCAAGTCATAAACAAAACTTGGGTGTTTTGGAAGAAGTGTTGAGGTTGAGGTTGTTGAAGAAAGTGTAACTAGGTTCGGTCTTCATAATGACATGATCTTTGTATTTGATGTAATAAAAGAAAATAAACTATTTTTGTAATCTTGCTACATGGGTTTCATGAGCAAGAAGTGTCACGAGGTGAAAGACTTCTTCTTGATGTCTTTACGATTTATTTCTATGTCAAAGAGTCATGTCATGAGTATAGAAACTCTTCATGAGTTTATGTAAATGTAATCAAGTCCACAAAGTTGTGAAGAAGCCCTCCAAAGACCAAGCATAATCCTTCAAGGAAATCTGCAAGAAAAAACAACGAATAAGTCCACATATAGGCTCCAATTATGAATTAATTACATTAATGAAAGTCATGTTGACTTGGGTAAGAGACACAACGGTTCGTAGTTCACGCCGGCTCAAATAGATGATACAAACCACTATAAATACCCAATGAAGTTACCCACAAATGGCAGAGATAGAACTCGCATTATCTTTTGAAATGTCGATGGGTAGAGAGTGCAGGAAGGCATGCCTTGGGTCTCGGATGGGTTGCAGGTTGAAGATTTTGTATGGGTGCAGGCAGGTGCAGCCTTGGACATAATATAGTCGCAGGAAAGGATTCAAATAAGACAGTGAAACCCTCTCTGCAGTGTCGGTCTAACATGAAGGCTAATGATCTCTGACGAAGGCACAGTGATGATGGATCTCGCATAGCAGTCCTGGCATATAGATCTGTGATTATGTTATCTCGTCTACCATCCGCAGTGAGGAACGTTGTTCTTGATTACAATCTCAGAAATTGAAATTGCAATCCTGAGCATAATAATCTTGTATTCATTTTTGTCACAGCATCAACGTATGGGTTAGAATATAGGATATTGTCACAGTCTTAAGGAATATGTTTTTTGACAATCTCGGCATGATCGTATCTAGCTATAGACATAGATCTAGCATACAATGAGTGTGTGATGAAGGTTTTGAGAAGAGCTTTGTATATACATATCTGTACCTCGAGCATGGACAGAACATGAGATCATCTCAGTGATCTCATTGTTCCAAGGATGTAGATCAATAAGGGTCCTGGAACATCAAGTAAAAATGCAGTAGCTGTGTGATGTCAATGGCATGATGATCTTAGAACAAAAGATCTCATCAAGCAATATTGAGGATCTCAATAATGTAGCAGTATTGGCTTCAGGGTTGCAGTAAAGATGATGTTCAGAGAAGTGAAGGATTGATGTCTTGGTCTTGGAGTGGCAAAGTGTGTCAAGAGTCATGGTCTTGGTATTCGTCAATGGAATCTCTATAAGAAGAATTTACACGAGTTTTCCTCTCCAAGTGGGAGAGGTTTTGGCCCTGGTAGAAAGCCAAACATTTGTGTTCTTGTGTCTTTTGTTCTTTTGGTAGCAGTTTGATGAAGTAAACACATACACTAATAATGAATGAAATATCAAGATAAGATAAATTGTTTAAATACTTCACAAATTGTTATCATGTGACGAAGAATCAACCTAATTATGCATGCCCTAGATTCTTCAACAGAGGTTGGTGCTGCTGAAGAAGTTAAAGAAGAAACCTTCCGACAAGATGTGTTTGGATAATTTGACGATAATTCAAGTAGCATCAAAATGATTAAAAACCCCGAAGGTTTGCACTAACTTGTATATGTTTGATGGTTTATTACTAATTGCAGTTGTGAGTGTACAGGTAGATCTCTCCATAAGAAGGTTGAACATTTTGGAAGCATGCTTGGACTGGTGGATATATCTAATTTAGTTTATAGGGAGAGATGAAGCATCTTGGGGCGACAAGATGCTTGGGAGGACATATGGTTGGCCTGTGATAATGTCTAGAATCTAGATCCCGAAGTAGGGAGGGTTGTTGAAATATGTATAATGTATCTAGGTTCGGTCTTCATAATGTCTTATGTAATCTTGATTATTTGATGTAAAGAGAAAAAAATTGTTGTTATTATTATTTTGAGCATGCGTTTCATGCTTTAAGTCAAGTTATTTATAGGTCAAGCAACCAATGTGTGCTTCTAGGGATTTGCCATAAAGTCTAGGAGTCAAAGAATCAGTGTCATATATAAAAGACCCCATTGGGCATCTTGTGACAAGTCAAAAGAATTTAATTGAGTCAAAATTGTGTCAAAAGACCCTCTAAGATCAAGTCGGCCTCATGAAGGTAATTCGTACCCTTGGGAAGCCTATATATAAGAGGCATTCGACCTCATTTGAAGCACACATCCAAGGCATGCAAAGAAGCAAGAGAAGTAGTTCAATCTTAAGAAGATGAGGTCCTAAAGGCAAGCGAAGTTCAAGAAGGAAGTTGGAATCGAAGTTTTTGGATCGCTCTCTCTCTCTCTCTCTCATGTGCAACAAAATTCTAAAGTTGCTAGGTTGAAATTCTAAAACTGCATCAAGGTCGAAGTTGTGACGTTGCATTAAGGTCGAAGTTGTGAAGTTGCATCAAGGTCGAAGTTGTGAAGCTACATAAGGTCGAAGCTGTGAAGCTACATCAAGGTCGAAGCTGTGAAATTGCATCAAGGTCGAAGCTGTGAAGTTGCATCAAGGTCGGAGTTGTGAAGTTGCATCAAGGTCGGAGTTGTGAAGCTGCATCAAGGTCGAAGTTGTGAAGTTGCTAGGTCAAAGTTGTTGAAGCTACTAGATCGAAGTTGCAAAAATTGTTGTTGGGGGTCGAAGTTACCGGAAGGTTGAAGTTTGTTGTTGGAAGTTGTGTAAGGAAAGCTCATCAAGGAAAGTTGACTTTGTTGAAGAATGTAACTAGTGTCGATCTTCATAATTGTATTTGATTCATGATGTAATGTATTTGTCAAAACAAAGAAAAAGGAATTTTATTATTAAATAAATTGACTTGTTAAAGCACGGGTTTCATGCTTGGGTCAATTGTTTTTAGGTCAAAGCCTCCATTGAAGGCTTCTAGGGTTTATGTCAAGTGTCCTTGTCCATGTCATAATGTAAAAGACCATTCTTGGGCTTCATTTCTCAAGAAAGAAATTTATTTTGATGTAATTTAGGTCTTCTAGGCCTCCTCCACAAAGTCGGCCTAATTGAGGGGCAAAATCTCCTATATAAAGGCAACAACTCGACCTCATTTGGAGCACTCACTCACCAAGTTCAATCTACAGTTGTTGGGGGCAATAAAAAAGTGTGAAATTCAAGGAAGAAGGTGGAAAGGGCTAGCGAAGGAGGAGGAGGTCTCTATCAAGCACAAGAAGTCAAAATTCTCTCTCTCTTCCACATGTGAAGTTGTTGAGTTGCTGGAAGGGCAAAGTTGCAGTAATCGAGCTGAGCTGAATTTTTGGATTTGTTGGGGGTCGAAACTCTAGGTTGTTGTTGCGCTGAAGAAGTTGGACAAGAAGATACTACTGAAATTTGTTGAATCGAATTGGAAGGCTGACATGGTGGAGAAGGAAGGTCTTTTGGTCTAAGGTCTTGGTCTATCTCAGCTTGAATTTGCTAGTGGAAGAGTTTGATTGCCCTTTCCCCTATAGAGGAGTTTTACCCCTCGCAGAGTGCTTGCATCTAGTGTCTCGATCTTCGTGTTTTGCTTTTGATAGTTGCTTGATGAAACAAAGATAACAGAAGAACTTAAGAAAGTTAATAAGAACACAAAGATATCATAAGTAATTATCAACATAAGAAATCTTTTTGCCTTTCTAATTTTCTAACAGACTTGATCTTGGAGGGGTCTTTGTCTTGGGCCTTGGGTCTTGGAATTCGTTATTTGAAGATTCCATAAGAGAAGAATTCTTGTGGATTTTCCTCTCAAGAGGATAAGTTTTGGCCCTGGCTAGCAACCTACATTTTGTGTCCTCTTGTCTCATTGATCTTCATAGTTTGGTATTGTTTGATGATAAGAACATCATAATAATCAAGTCAAAGAAGAAGTTAATTACAATTACATCAAGTTAAGTAAGAGAATATCACAAGCAGTCATCAATGTAAGAGAAATCATTGTAATCTAGTTGCCCTATATTTCTCAACATGGTATCAAAGCGAAGGTGACAAGGAAAGGCAGCTTGAAGATCATCCAATTGAAAAAGGATACATAAGGGCCAAGCATAAAGAGAGCATCAAGAAAATCAACTCATCAAGGAGAACTAAGGAGCATCAAGGAGGACTATCCATCACATCACAAGGATCATATCATCACAACTCTTGATAGAAGAAGAAGACCTCAAGGACCCTACACTTGAAGTATTCTTGGAAGACTCCACATTCTACAATCATCAACCAAAGGAAGCAAGAAGAGTACTTCATCATCATCAAAATCAAAGTGATCTCCCTCACATTGAAATAAGGATCACATCTCATACATCTTTGAAGGGAGAGGATCATCTCTCCTTATATTGAAGAAGAAGCATTGTCATTCTTGAAGAAGGAAGACATCATCAAGTAAGCAACTAGTGGAAGACACCATCAAGGAGGTATCTTCATTTGACAAGAAAGCAATTTATATTTTGTCTTAACCTACAAACCAAATGAATTCTTTCTACAAGGAGAAAAATAAACTTGTTGGGACATCGAACTACCTTGAATGGAAGAAGACAATAGATTTAATTCTCAAGGAGAATGAAGTTATTGAATATGTCAAGGGCTCAATCACCAAACCTTCACAAGAGCAATCTCAAGCACTATCTAAGTACATGAAAGGAGAAATAAGTGCTCAAAGGATTCTTATTGAGTCAATCAAGGATTCTCTTATCCCCCATGTAGCAAAGTTGAAGATATCAAAGAGATATATGACAAATTGGAGTTGTTTTCTATAAGTATTGTAGGGGAGATAATATCGTTAAGAACCGAACTATACAAGATGAAAGTATCAAGGGAAGAGGGGGTAGCTTCATATCTCATGAAGGTATCTCAAATAAAAGATTAACTACAAGAACTTGGAGAAACAATGTCTAATCCTAAGATGACCACCCAATTGAAAAGTGTAATTAGGTTTGGTCTTCATAATGACATGTGTAATTGTGATGTTATGTAATTGATGTAAAGAAGAAAATAAAATTATTTTTGTAGTACTTGAATGATGGGTTTCATGATCAAAGGAATTCTATTTTAGTTAAGGTTCCCATTGTGAACCTTTAGGTTTTGTCATCTAGTCATAAAAGTCAAATTGATTCAATGTCTTATATGAAGGACCCTTCTTGGGCATGTTACATTCTTGTATGAGTCATTAAATGTATAAAAAGGCCCTCCAAGACCAAACAAAGACACCTCCTACAAGTCGGCTTCAAGAAGAATAATGAAATCTCTCAAATAGACATGTAGGCTCACACTCAACTCATGTCAGCCTCTATACATGGGCAAACAACTATAAATAGGCAGCTCGGTGTCATTTTAGAAGGCAGAATTTCAGTGAGGCAAGTTCGGTCTGAAATCAAGTGCGAAGATCACTTATGAAGGAAACTAATGATCAGCGAAGAGAGAAGGAAGACGAGAGAAGTCTTTAGGAGTGTTTGGGATTGTTTTTAGGGTTGACCTCCACTCACACGTGCGAGGGAAAGGACTGTTATTGTTGCAGAAAAGGTCGAAGTTTGTCTTGCTATGCTAGAAGCCGAAACTAGGAGTATAAAATCCAATACATCAAGTCAAGTTGAAGAAGAAAGCCATTCTATCCAAGTGAAGGAGATTAAGGGGTTAGATCACCACATCTGCTACAACTAGGGTTTTCAAGGAAGCTGAAATAAAGTGCAGATCTAAAGCACAAGGAAGTCGAAGTTGAAGAGTGGCCGAGAAGGAGGAAGGAGCAGAAGGTTAACTATTGTTGACTAAGGATCTCATCAAGGAAACTTGTGTCTTGGTCTTGGAGTGGCAAATAGGTCAAGGGTCTTGGTCTTGGTATTCGGCAATTAAAGTCTCTATAAGAAGAAGAATTTGTTCGAGTTTTCCTCTCAAGTGGGAGACGTTTTGGCCTTGGCTGATAGCCTATATTCTGTGTCTCTTGTCTCGTTATTGTTTATGCTTTGGTAGTGTTAAAATTGGCAACTAGGGCCAAACTCCATGTGGGTCATCTCATTTATGGCAGCTGATATTTTTCTTGGATCCCTCTCATCGAGAGGTGTAGGATTGATCTAAAAATCATCCGATTCCAATAAGTATTCATGGAGTTATGAATTTATTTGTGTTATAAGACAATTCGTCAAAGTTGGCCAGCAACCAAATAAACCCCACATGTGCTCAACGTTTTAGTATAAAAGGAAATGACTTGAGAGTCATTTCACACACAACTTCTCTCTTGATTTCTCTCCACTTGTCTTGGGTTTTAGTGTGAGAGAAATCTAGGAGGAAGTAGCCCTAACGCAGTCCTAAGGAGGATGATCTAGTTCTCAATGCAGTTATAGAGGAGAGATCTAAATGTTGTCCTAAAGGGATCATGACACCTAGCCACAGTCAAGAAAGTCTATCTACGTTGTTGTCTAAGGAAGACCCACATACACAATCCCTAAACGCAGTCAAGGATAGTTAGGTGCCCAAGATAATGAGTGATGACTCAGCCATCCCATACGTTGTCCTAACTAGGCTGTCTAAAGCCTACCACAATCAGATTAAGAAGGCCGAGGAGATTCTGGACAAAGTGATATTAAGGAGGTCGACCAATGGATGTATTTGAGGACTGTTCTCTCGTGTAACAAGCCAAGTAAAGGGATGACTAGGCCGCAAGTAAGGCAGCATTCTAGCGAGGGTTTGAAGGACAGTCTCAAGGCCATTTCAGGTAACCGAATTATTGGAAGGAGGGCTGTGAAAATTTGCTAGAGGATCTAGGCTAGAAGAGACTGTTTAGAGGTGGGCAAACCCTTAACTAGGTTGTTGCAAATCTATGGAAGCTTGCTGTGAGGGCAAACCGTGGACCTTGTAAGGACTAGAATTGCCCAGGATTATTGTGAAGGGTCACATCCTCACAAAGAAGGGCAGTTGCATCACCTTGGAGCAAATATGGGCGGAAAAGAAGGTTGGCAAAGGGACTATGATATGCCCTAACCAGGCCTAGTTTGCAGCAAACTAATCAGACCTCAAAACAGTGAATTAAGGTATGCTGTCTATGACACTTCTTGTAGGTGTTGGACCCTAGATGAGGATCAGTTTGGACCAGATTTTTGGGCAGTCAGTGGAGGTCAAATTGGTGGTTGTTCATAATGGTATGATACATGGGATAGCAACAACAGCAAGGGTGCCTGTTGGAGCAAGGTAAATGGGATGCTAGGTAATAGAGCTTAGTGCAGCAAGCTATCTTAGGAGCAGCTATCACTAACAGTGGGACAACAATGCTAGTAGCCATGACAGCATGATAGCAGCAATGTTACAATGATGGTTTGGTTCAACAGTGATAAACATTGGAATAGCATGTGTGACAGCAAGGTACAGCAGTGCTAAACATTGGGATAAGCAGTGTGACAGCATGATGCAGCAATGGCACATGAGACAGTGAGAACATGATGCAGTACAGTGATGGGTACAGTCATGATTCGTGAAGCAAGATGAGATGCAGCATAGTGATAATGGGTGCAGCATGGTGCAGCACGGTGAGGTGCAGCATGGTGACGAGGTGCAGCACAACGATAGGTGAAGGAGTCACCTTGGAGAATCAGTTGAAGCAACATGTCTTCAACTGATCTCATGTATCATCTTCTTAGAGATGATCTATGCTCTTATCTAGACTAAGTTGCACGAAACGGGGAAACGGATACGAGTTTCCGAAACGGGAAGCGATACGAAACGCGACCTCCCCAAATTTTAGAAACAGGGAAACGCGAATATATATATATTGAAAATATATA
>APFE030343802.1:0-11973 GCA_000404065.3 Pinus taeda | reverse complement strand
AGCATGTGTGGATATTTATTTTTCTCCATTTATTTAATTTTTGGCTTAATTAATTGCCAGATTTCCCACTAAACTTAGGAAAAGTGGGGTTTGAGGGTTCAAAACACATTTTTAACCCATCAAAATATGTCATGGTAGAAAGTTGAGGGTGAGAGGTGCAAATTTCATTACTCATAACCAATACAATTTCTCTAGACATCATTTATTATATTGCAAGTATAATTTTATTAACAATTTTCGTAGTGCAGAAAATCTAAAAAATAAAAAAATAACTACCTAGACCTAACCAAATTTCATGAATTTTTTTGTGTTATCTAGTGTGGTAATATACATAGACTCTAGACACTAAGATGTGTTAGGGGCTCAACCTTCAAACCGTCACCCCGGCTTTGGGGTAAAATGTGAGTGAAAAAACCCAGAAAATTATCTGCCTCTGAAAAATAAGAGATAATTAACCAGATAAAAAGAACACTCAAGGTGTACTCATTTGCTGATCGAGTCCCAACATCCTAGACCTGTTACAGATTGAAAAACTCATCATTACTAGTATCACTTATTACAATTCCCTGCGGGGTGTGAAATCTGGGTACAAGAAAGATGATGAGAAGATAGAAGTAGAGTTAAAAAACTCTGTTGACTGATAATATCTGATGGTAGAAGTGTCCTCTAGATCATCTTTGGTCATGGAGTCTTCATATAATCATCAGGTGCCACTCTAGTGGTCAACATTTGGCTCCATATGGGGATGCATGCTAGATACAACATGATAGTTTGCAAGAACCTAGAATCTACATCCATCGACAAAAGACATATATCAACAGTGTCCATTCCAAATATCATCAAATGAAATCAAGTACAAAAATGAAGAAATGGAAATTTATTCTAAGAGCATAAATGACAATTTATTCTTGAAATAAAACTAATTAAACAAAAATGACAAAGGATAGGGTTAGAAATATGATACAAAAAGATGTCCCATGGCATTAGATGTCTTCAATGAAGTTTGTGCTGAGAACCTGCTTACTTTCAGGCAGATCCATGGGTGGTTTATCTGATATGCCCTGTCCAATTCTAAATATCTTAGGACTTTGATCTATCCCAACACTGTGTTGTACATGGTCATCTAATTTACCAAATCCTTTTCGCTTTTTTCTTTTATTCTTAACAGATTTTGATGTTGATGTTGATGTGATCAATGCAGACCTTTCTGCCCGATCTTGAAGATGCTCAGATGGAAAATTCAAAGTATCCAAGACTTTTTGACCTGCCTTTGTCCATTCTGCTTCTGCTTTGACATGGGTGATGGATCAATCTCATAGGTATAAACTTGATTCCCCTCAGTTTCCTTGTTATCCAAGTCTCCATCAATTAGCCATTTTTCAATTGAGTAAATGACCTCCTCATAATGGGGTGAAGATTGCTTCAGTGGACCGGGAGGCTTATGATTTGTTTCTTTGTTCTCTTCCCATTTGTCATTTATCCTAAGTTGGAATTTTTGTACCTGTAATCTTTCCATTTCATCCAACCTATTCTGAAAAGTGACTTGATTAGCCTTCATAACACTTATTTCCTTGGCATGACTTGTTTCCATGGTGTTGATTAATTGCACTTGTTTTTCTTCCATGTTGAGCAACCTATTTTGAAAAGTGGCCATTTGATTAGAATGATTGACTTCCATGGCCTTTATTGCTTGTCGATGATTTACCTCCATGGTCTTAATGAGTTGAACTTGGTTGAGTTGCATATCCTTAATCATTCGAGTCAACTCCTTGATGAGATCCTTATCATTCTCATCATTTTGTGCTTTGATCTTTCTTTCATCTCCATATTTTTCTTCAAAGGCATCAATGATTAATTATAGAGAATCGAAACCGTTAGCAGGTAAGTCTATGAAACAATCCATAGCATCGCTATCTAATGAAAAGATGAAAAGTCTCATTTTAACATCCTCATGGTTAATATCATGGCACCATTTTCTCACACAAAGGTGGAAATTCCTAAGGTGAGTTTCATTACTGATGGCATCATTACCTAGAAAACTAGGCAAATCTTCAATAGCCTCAATGGCTTCATCCAGAATGAAATTCAGATAGTCTGAAATGTTAGTAAAATCACAAGGGGCGAACAAATCATTCATGATGTCATGCTCACTTGAACCTGAAAGAGAAAATGGATACCAGAGAGAGGTTCCTATCCAAGATTAGCAAGAAATCTAGAAGAAGCAAGCTTCAAGCAAAAATCCTTGCAGAAAATGAAATAAGTGGAGTCGCCACTTGAGAATCTAACTCTAAAATCCAACAGGCAAAAACCAGAAGTTAGTCGTATTTCCCAAGTACAAGAAGACTTGTCCTCGGCAACTGGGCCAAAAATGTTGACCCTGCAACCTACACCTACCTACAAGTTAGTGGGAAAAGCTTTCAACCCCACAAGGTGTGGTTGGTGGCAGGGAACTCAGAGAAGGGGCTGTCAAATTAATCCCAACTCTCTTCGTCTAAGCTATCTCCTAGGTTAGCTAAGCTAGGTGGTCCCTAATGAAAAGTTAAGTCAAAAAGATATGAGTTTCTAAGAGAATTATTAGAGTTAAATAGATTATTTCTTTAATATTTATAAGCAAAACTGATATGAGCAATAGCCATAAATACATAAGGTAAGTATGAAATACATAAACAACTAGTGCCTTCAAAGTATTGCTCTTTAAGAAATGAAATTGTATTTGCTTAGAATGAAGTGAAATGCTTTCAAATGGAAAGCTAAAATAATCTTGAAAAGTGAAACAATAAATTGTTAGCACAATATATTATAAATGTTTTCAAGATGAATAAGTCTACAAATCAAAGCATGAAAACTATCTTGCTCAAAAAGATACAAAAATAACTCAAATGTTAGACCAAGATGACAACATGCAATTAAGTTTGCAACCGAAAATAAATGTACTTGAAAGTGAAATCAACCATTTATGACAATAATTAAGCCACAAGATGAGTCAATTTCCAAGTACAAGAAAAATTAAATTTGTTGCAAAATTAAAAGGAATTACAATGCTTGCATCCAAAGTACCTCTTGAAATAAGATTTGCATGTGAGACTTTAAACCATCAAGATAGCAAGAAATTTAAGAACTTTGTAAACAAAGCAAATATGATGGAATGAGTTCTTGGTTTATTTTATTAATTAGCACTAAGGCAAATTTACAATTGAACTCTAGCCCTCAGACCTCATCCTCGCACAAATGTTTGGATCTCACAATGAGGAGTCAATAGAGGTAGATGGTCCCAAAAAGTCTATTCAACCAATTTAAGTTGGAGGTAAGTTTTAATGAGGCTTGGGGTATTCCTATACTAAAATGCCTAGATGGAGTGCAAATTGTGTTAATTCCCCAAATTAAACTAATGCTTCAAAGAGAAATAGTTTGCAAAACTTGACAGGGTATGCATGTGGGAATTTAAATACAAGATTAGTAAAAATTTGCATGTGGAGTGAAATGTATTGATTTTAAGCATGCACAATATGAAATTAAAATCTAAAAAGCTAAGAAAAAACTAAAAACAAGATTAGGCCACCCACAAGAATCCCTCTTCTAAATGAGGAAGGGGGATGCCATGGGAAAAATCCCAAGCTCCCTCCAACATTTTTTTTTATCTTTTATTAGCGCTTAAACTGGGTAAAAATGCCTCTAAGAGGGCAACCCACAATACGAGAGAGATCTTTACAAAGATGAGACTCTAACAAAGCTAGACTCTCTCCCGAAAAAATATAACAACAACAAACTTGAAGATGGAAAAAACTCTCCAAAAGAGATTCACAAGGCTCAAAAGGCCCATGGCCTCGATGAGTTTGCAACTCTCTCCCAAGTGCTTATGGCCTCCCTAGAAATCAGTGTTTGGATAGCATGAGGGGGTCTTGCATACACATGAGTGAGTAGTCTTCCAAAGCTTCTCCTCAAGCTCCTTGTTGCTCAATGCTCAAGCCTATGGGTTGCAAAACGCAAAAAAAATACCAATTGTCAGTATAAAATTAGGAAAAAGAAACCCAAATTAAACTTAGAATTTAATTAACAAAGTACTAGCTCAAGTAATGAGAGTGAACCGCCATACTTTTCTAGCTTTAGAAATGACTATTGAATAGGAGATATAACTTTGAAAGAAATAGAATCAAAGAAGTATTTTATATTTTAGATGGATGATCAAGTAGCTATAGATTAAAAACATTCCCTTTTGCTCTTCTTTGGATTGAAAACTTGAAGCAAAAAAATGGCTGAGTCTTGGATCGCTATGATTCTAGGAGTGAGTTAATTTAATTGAGATTTCTCCCACTTCCAGATGGATTCCTGCACACAATACAAAAGATCTTTCCCACACTTGAACACATTAGTTTGTACAACATTAGAGAAATATAATTAATAAGATAAACCAATGTTACTTGGGAGCGGGAGCAACATTTTCAAAAGCTCCCGGTTTGGGAGCGAATCCTGAAGTGATATATTCTATATATATATTATATATTATATATAATTATATAATATATATATGATACATATATGTCAACAAAAACATGTAGAATGATGAATTAGATATAAAAACATAAAAATATATAGATTGATCATTGAACCATAAAACATCAATCATCTAGAAGTTATAATCTTCATCAACCACGTCCACAATTGAGTCTAATGAATCATGATTCATTAATCTTAAAGTTTCAACTTTAAGCTTTCAAAATTGAAAATTCAATATATAACATTTAATATCATCATTGATCACCAAAGTTGTACTTGTAAGCTAAGTTTAACTATTACAAGAAATAATATCTAACTGTTAACAACTTAACATGAAATGAAATGTTATAAAATGAATTATGATATGAAATGAAACAACTTTCACGAAGCATCATATTCATAATTCAGAATCATTACCAATGAGTTATAATTGCCAACTTCAAACTTTCATTGTCACAGTCATATATTGTTTACAAAAAATATCATTATGATATGAAAGAGTCAAGAGTCAGGCTCAACAGTTATGAAAACTAATAGAAACTAGAAAAGACAAGTAAATTGTAAATCTATTATCTACTACTGCATGTGGCCCTTGCTACGAGAGTCTAATGTATGAGCAGGTTGTGGTGGTCTTCTAGGAGTCTCTCGGACAGATCGACGACTAGAACTAGAAGGCACATGCCCTCCATGTGAGGGTGTAGATGGAGGTGGCGACAGCAAAGGAACAAGACTCGGAACTCGAGCACTGCTACTGGATGGTGGAGGTGGCATGGCTGTTGCTTCATCTTCCTCCCTTATAAGTTCCTCTTCTAGTTTTTCAAGATGTATAGTGCCATCCTCCAAATTGTCATCCTTGGGGTGGTTGTCCCAAATTTTATATGTTGGATCCTCATAAGCCCGATCACAGTAATGACTCAACAACCTCAAGTTGTAGTGCACATAAACCAAGCTTTTTGCCCGGTTTTCATTGAGTCTATTTCTTTTCACATTATGTATGAAGCTGTAGGTGCTTCAACACCTCTCTGCAGAAGAAGTGTTTACAACCTGTGATAGAACTTTTTTCGCCAATTTTGGCCAAAGTCCATGGCTGCCATATGATTCCCACCATGTGAGAGCATCGAATCTGTCTCTATCTTCCATTGCATGGAAGGTACCGAACAAACAAGTGTTACTGAAGTATCTGCCTATTTCAAGGCGCACACTAGCACATTCCTCCCTGTCAGGTATCAACTTTTCTAATGCTTCCAAATATCCTTTAGATAACTCTTCATCTAGGTGGGGTTTGGTCCTAACCCCACCCGCTGGTGCAGGTTGGCCCAGCCAAGATGTAGGGTAGTATTTTGGTGTAAGGATATACGCCAAGCAATGCAGTGGAAGATTAAGTTTATTCCATCGTACACACACAAAATCGTGAATTAGTTTGTACAAGTCGGGATCATTGTTATGAACAATATCTTTTATTTGCCCCAACATGGTATCCATCTACTCATACACCTCACCAATCACAGGTTTATCTGTATCTGCAAACCAAATCATGTGATAAATGGGCTTGGTGAAATCCAATACTTGCCTCACACATGCCCAAAACATACCATCAAGAGCGGCCTCCTCCACCAGTTCAAAACCTCGCCTATCAGCTGCATTTGTAGCCCTTTTCTTTAATACCTGCTAGTGTGGACTTGATACCATGCTAGCCAATGACTCTCTTACCTTCAAAAGGCGCCTGAGGGTGAGGTAATAGCTACCAAATCTAGTCCTCGCAATCTTCAACAACTCCAATCTCGAGTGACTGCGGAAAAGGCCATGGGTATTGCTTGTTTGTATTAATTTATCATTGTTTGCTTTTCTTGTTACAAATCACCAATCCATTTGTACTGTTCATTTTTGTTCTTAACAACATCATGCATCAAAAGGTTCAATGTGTGAACCAAACACCTAGACCAAAATATGTTGGGGTATTTATCCTCAATAATTGCTCCCGCTGCCTTACAATTAGGAGCATTATTGGTGATGACTTGGATGACATTGTATGGCCCAATACGGTCAATTGTTTCAAGTAATGCTTCTGCAATGTTGATGCCGAACCTGAACTTGTCTGAGTAATCATATGCTGAAAGAAAGATGGCATCACTAACAGACACAACAAGAACACTTATCAATGTCTTGCCTTTTACATTTGTCCATCCATCAAATACAATGGACACCCCATGGTCAATCTAAGAACTTGTCATTCTATTCAAAGAATGTGATATTTTTGCTTTTTCATGATCAAGTCCAACGGTTCTTGTCTTGTCATACCCAGGGCTCTTGATTCCTTTAGGGGCATCATTTATGGAAAAAACCATTTCGTGCCAATAAGGTGAGCGAAGAACATTAAATGGTATCCCACATGCATAGAGAAACCTGTAAACTTTTGAATCCACATCATTCCTACACCCTTCATCAAGGAAATCTGATATGGTTCTATGCCTTAAACCTGGTGACCCTGTGCCTCTATATCCACTGCCTTGGGAGGATGCTGAAGGAGTTCTTTGTGCTTGTGATTGTGAGCTTGGTTCAAAGAAACCCCTTGATTTTTTAGATTTGTATTGCGCTTCCTCCTCTTCCCTTATGTATTTGGCTCTATCTGTTGCTGACACATCTGCACAAGTTTTGATTCTTATTTGTTTATCTCCATCCCATGGCATTTTCCCGCAAAGATGTTTTCTGGCACGGGTGTATGAACCTGTGTAATTATTGTTGCAATGGGGGCAATGAAATTTAGTGGTTCCACCCCCTTTCCTTGCTTCAGTGATGTTAACATATTTCCACAATGGGCTTTGGTCTTGTTTAGTTTTTTGAGCTAAATCATGTTCACCCTCCTCCAGCTCCTCCTCACCAGGGTTTTCATCAAATACACTTTGTCCCACTTCTTCATCCCATTCTTCATTTTGAACCCTCATTTTCCTACTCTCCAACACCATAATAACCAAAAAAGGAACCAAGAAGAAGAAAATGCCAAGAAATATAACCATGATGTTTGAAATTTGTAGTTTTGAATCTGCAAAATTTAATAAAATGGAATGGGAAACCGAAATAGAAAAAAATTTATTTATTTATTTAGAAATTAGGAATAAATTAATAAACATTAAAAAACAAATTGCTAAACCTACCTCAAATGCGTCCAATGACTCCAATCTCCCCTTGCTCCTTACTCCTTGCTCCTTGCTCCTCCAATCTCCCCTTGCTCCTTGCTCCTTGGCACCTTGCTCTCTCTCAGACACTCAACTCACACAATCACAAATTCACAATGAATCCATTTTTTCCCTCCCTCCCTCATTTTATAAAAAAAAAATCGATTTTTCACCGGCAGATTTTTATTTTTATTTTTTTTTTTTATTTATTTATTTCACGTGAATCGCTTCCGACCTCCGTGCGCATCACTCCGGGAATGAATTTTATAACCCGAGAGAGATCGCTCCCTGATCACTCCCGGGTTATAAAATTCACTCCCGAAGCGATGGGAACGACGCTTCCGAAAGTGGTAGGGAGCACAATTTTTTTTACCGAGAGCGCGCTCCCGCCCGAAGCACGGATTGAGAGTGGGATCGAGGGGGAGGCGCTCCCCCACAACACTAAGATAAACCAAGCATTCCTCCTAAAATGAATTGGCAAGCTTATCCCTAGAATACTACTCTAAATCAATGATATGTACAAGATAGCGTGCACACATCAAGATGGCAAGCATAAACTAATATTAATTCAACATGTGAAAGAAATTAAACACAATAGCAGTAGTATGAAAGGACATCACCTCATAACATCAAGATAACACCAGTCAGATATCCCCAAAGTCTTGATTGTATTAAGAAAGTATGCGAGTACAAAATGACAGATTTTCCTCAAGCCCAATAGCTTATTACATGATACAATATGAGAGCCCATGGCTCTATTATATAGAGAGTTGAGAGCAAATCCCAATGAAGAATGACAATGACAAATGGCATTGGAGCCAATCCCAATGTAGAAGTGATTAAACAAGTGGCACGAGGTGACAATCCCAAAGAGAAATTCGAATTTGTTGAATGGAGCTTCAATGCCAAGTGTAAAAATTGAATTCTGGCAAATGGACATCATTTTCTTCTTCCCTTATGTGCCAAATTTGAATTTTATGATAGAATGACAAGTGTATATGGTTGATGACCCATGTGGGGACAATTTCCCACAAAAATCTCCACCAAATATTCTCCCAAATCCTCCCAAATGTGCATTAACTTCACAAATTCGAATTTCCAAGTAAGCAACTTTCTCCTTTAATGCTAGAAATTCGATTTCGTTTGAGCACATGTCCTTTCCTTGATTTTAGGAGTCCACATCACCTTGAGACTTCACTTTAACTCCCCCATAAGTTTCCACCTCATTTCCACAACATTTAGCATGTGTGGATATTTAGTTTTCTCCGTTTATTTAATTCCTGGCTTAATTAATTGCCAGATTTCCCACTAAACTTAGGAATAGTGGGTTTTGAGGGTTCAAAACACATTTTTAACCCATCAATGTGTGTTACAGTAGAAAGTTGAGGGTGAGAGGTGCAAATTTCATTACTCATAACCCATACAAATTCTCTAGACATCACTTATTACATTCCAGTATAATTTTATTAGCAATTTCCACAGTGCGGAAATTCTAAATTTTTTTAAAATAACTACTTAGACCTAATCAAATTCCACGAATTTTTTTTTGTAATCTAGTATGGTAATATACATCGACTCTAGACACTAAGATATGTTAGGGGCTCAACCTTCAAACCATCACCCCGACTTTGGGGTAAAACGTGAGTGAATAAACCCAGAAAATTATCCGCCTCTGAAAAAGAAGGGATAATTAACCAGATGAGGAAAACACTCCAAGGTGTACTCGTTTGCTGATCGAGTCCCAACATTCTAGGCCTGTTATAGACTCAAAAACTCATCATTACTAGTATAGCTTATTACAATTCCCCACAAGGTGTGGAATTTGAGTACAAGAAAGATGATGAGAAGATAGAAGTAGAATTAAAAAACTTTGTGGAATAATGATAATGATGGTACAAGTGTCATCTGGATCATCCTTGGGCATGGAGTCTTCATATAATCATCATGTGGCACTCCAATTGTCAACAAAGCACATCCGATGCTACCAGAAATCAACACCAATTTTGTTGAGGCTAAAGAAATGACAATGGAAGTTGAAGAAAACATAGGAATCTCAAAGGTTGATATCAATGATCACCCTAGAGCTAAAGTTGAAATCTAGGAGAACTCCAAAGATCAACATGAGGAAAATCTCCTTGCCATTCTCAAAAGGATGGAAAAGTTCACTGAAGAATCCAATCCACGTGATAGGGTTATCATGAACAAATTCACCACCTTGGAAAGGGCCCAAAAATCACGTTATATCCCTAAAGGAAATCCTTTTCCCAAAAAGAAAAGTGAAAAGATAGGCCAAGCTCTTCTCAAATCCCAAACACTTTGGCTCCAACTAATGTCGTTGATCTAGACTCTTCATCTGAGAATGAGGAAAGTGAGGGAGAGGAGAGTGAGGATGAAAAAACTAATGAGCAAGCTAATGTTGTGGAATCTGACATCTTCAACATTTATTTGGGTAGATCATACACAGAAAGAATCAATTCTTAACTCTGATAGCTAGGGAAGATTCAAAGGGGTCCAATATACCCGAAAGGAAAAGGGAAAAGACCCCTCACCTCCTAATGACTCACCTAAGGAAGATCAATCACCTAAACTAGCCCCTCTCAAAGAATCCATTCCCAAAATTCCTCCCAAGAAGGATCCCTCAACAAAAGCCAATCCGAAAAAGGATCTTCCTAGGAAAGAATACATCAAGAAGAAGGAAAAGGGGAAGGAAATTAAACTCGACATCGACATAAGGGTTGTCGTAGGAAAGATGACTATACTTGTTCCTCTAAAGGAGATTGCTAAACTTCCTGAGCAACAACAACATTTTAAGAAGTCCCTAGGGATTCAAGAAGAAGAACTACTTGAAGAATTGCATAACATTCATATTCCTGACCAAAACCTTGGGCATGAACCTTTCTTGCTTACCTTGTCTATTAATGACCTCTTCTTACATAATTGTATGTTAGACTTAGGGGCTTTTGCAAATATCATGCCTTTGACTATTATGAAGCAACTGGTCGCAGCATCACTCAACCATATAAAAAGGTGTGTGGTTTTAATTCCAAACCTATGGAAGTGGAAGGTATCATCAAAGACTTTAAGGTTTCTTTGGCTAGGAATCTCGATATATCCCTCCTCGTGGATGTTATTTTTATTGATATTTCTGACATGTGGGGGATGCTATTATCTAGGAAATGGGGAGCTACCGTTGGGGGGCATGTTCAAATGGACCTATCATACACAACCATCTCACAATCCGATGGCAACCCTTTTATCCTTTATAAGACTTACTTACCTCATGTGATCAATCCTGGACCATATTACAAGGCATGCGAGATCGCGAAACCTTCCCATATTCTCCCTACTCAGGAAGTCCGTATCCTCAAGCGGCCAACCTCTCAAACAAGCAAAAAGTGGAAGCCTAAGAAAGAATATAAGGTTGGGGACTTAGTCTTGGTTGATAAAGATCCAATACATGTCAAGATTCATGGAAAGGTGTTAGGATATTCCGACACATAGGAAATAGTTAAGTTCAACTTGGTCTAGTATAGAGTTAGGTATAGAGTTAGGTAAAGTGTGTTTCTTTACCGTTGTACATTTTGTAACTTACAAATCCGACGGTCACGATATGTAGTGATCCGACGGTTCATTCTCTCCTCGGTATTACCGACACTTGATCCGTGGCTTGACACCCGATTGGTCCATGAATTCTATTTAAAGCGCATGGAGGGGCATTTGTAGGTTCACCGTGCATGAGAGAAGCTTATGTAAATTTTCATTCTTTTATTAATAAATTGCCTGTAGTAGCCACGTTGGCGCAGGCCGTGGACTGTTTCCCTCTCTGGGGGTTTTAACCACGTCAAAATACTGGTGTATTGATCTGTGATCTGTTTGTGAGCGGTGTCCTTTTGGTGTTCTGTCTGAGGAACTTACCCTGTAAATTCCTACATGGTATCAGAGCTATTTGAAGGCCGCGTCCGTTGGTGATCCAAATCTGAAGCCGGTAGAACTGCATGCGGCTGTCGTTTCCTAGATCTACTGTTTCTGACTGTTTTCGGGCCGAGAGGACTGCTCTGTTGTGTTCGGAGCATTTGTTCCAGTGAGGAACCCCTTTCGTTTCACGCGAAAAGGTTTCCGGTAGCCCTATCTGCGTCATTTTTAAGATCTGGAGGTATACAGTGTTTTTCTGCAGTTTACTGTTATTTTCTCTCTGGTTATTTTGGTTTCTGTTTATTTAGCCTTTTTTATTACCGGATCTATACCTTTCATTTCTGCGTATGCTCTTTTCCCTGCACCTTAGTGTGATCTTGGAAAATCAGAAACA
>APFE030343794.1:121295-135926 GCA_000404065.3 Pinus taeda | reverse complement strand
GTTTTCGGTCCATGGTATTGGACGTGATGGTTTTTCGGTCCATGGTATTGGATGCTTCGGCATGTATAAATATGTATTGTAACATTGAAAGGAACATAATGAAAAATCAAGCTAGTAGTATCGGTTTTGGAGATCCAATGGGAAATCTCTGTGTATATGTGTTTTATGTGTTATGCTCTCGCATTTTTATTTTTCCTGTGATTTAGAATTCGTATGCAGGTAATTTCTGTACGGGGTTAAAACCTACAGTTCAGTCATCATGATGTTTTGAAAATGACTTCCATGATCAGTAATAATCCCCTGAGGAACACCAAATCTAGCAATTATATGATTGAAAATGAAAATTGCAGTAGTTTTGCCATCTATCGTAAATGTAGGCGTCGCTTCAGCCCACTTGGTAAAATAATCTACCGCAAGGATGATATACGCATGCCCCACGGTTGAGTGAGGGTTACATGTAATAAATTTGATACCCCACTTTACGAAAGGACTAACGAAAATTATAGGGTGGATAGGAGCAGGTGGAGCACACATCTTTTTATCAAAAATTTGGCAATTGTAGCATTTCCAGACTACATTGATACAATCTTTAAATAAGGATGGCCAGAAATAACCAGTGCGCAATATCTTTTGGGCTGTGGCATACCCAGACATATGCCCGCCACATGCTCCAGAGCGACAGTCATTCATAACCTTTTCAGCTTCTTCATGAGTTAGACAACGTCGGAAAATAGAATCCTCCCCACGACGATAGAGTGTATCTCCAATAATATTGTATTGTTGGGATTGGAAATGTATTTTCCTTCGTTAAGATCGTGAGATTTCAGGCCGAAAAGATTGGGTTTGGAGATAGACAATTATATCTCCATACCATGGATCAAGAGTACTGATAAGAAACAAGAATTCATCCACAATGGGTTCTTCTGCCATAGTTTCAGTATCAGTACTTGGGAAATCACACATCAGTTCCGCAAAAACCAAAGATTTATTTTCCTTGGATTTTTCAAATTCCAAGTCAAATTCCTGTAGGATAACTATCCATTTGGAATACTTGCCCCCTAGCAATTGTTTGGTCAAAATACATGTCATAGGGTTACAGTCAGAAATTACCGTGGTTTTGCGTAATAAGATGTAGTGACGAAATCTTTGGACAGCTTGAATAGCTACCAAGGGCAATTTCTCCACATGCGAATATTTAAGCTCAGTCAAATTCAAAGTTCGACTAAGATAGTAAATCACATGTTTATTGTTGAATTCATCTTCCTAAACTAAAACCATCCCAATGGTGGAATGAGAAGTGGCGAGGTACAAAATGTAGTCCTGGTTGTAGTTTGGAGGATGCAGTAATGGTGTATGGGTCAATGCATGTTTAAGTGCATAAGAAGATTTGTTAGCTATCTCATCCCAAAAGAACGCAGTATTCTATTTCAACAATCTAGTAAAACCATTTGTTATGTCGGCGTAGTTAGAAATGAAACGACGTAAAAATTTTGCTTTCCCTTGCAAACTTTGGAGTTGGCGAAGAGTCGAAGGCAGAGGTAATTTAACAATAGCTTCAACCTTCGAGGGATGGACACGAATGTCAGCTTTTGAGACAACAAATCCCAGTAAACGACCCGTTTCTATACAAAAAACACATTTGTGTGGATTCAACCTAATTTGATAATGCCTACATCTCATAAATATGGCTCGTAAATGAGTGAGATGATCGGCTATACGTAATGAATGAGTACGTAAATCATCGAGATCAGGCTACACAATGTGCTTGATGTCATGAAATGCGTAAGACATAGCCTTTTGAAAAGTTGCTCTCGCGTTCTTCAATCCAAAATGTAACTTGCAATAAGAAAATGTCTCCCATGGACAAATGAAATCCATTTTAGGTTCATTAGCAGGGAGTACGTTAATTTGATTGTAACCCGAAAAACCATCCATAAAGGAGAACATTTCACTTCCAGCACAATCATCAATAATTTTATCGATATAGGGGGTTGGATAACTGTCTTTAGGACAAGCTCGAGTAATATCCCTATAATCAATACATATTCTTATCGTTCCTTTCTTTTTGTTAACAGGAACAATATTTGATACCCAATCCGTTAAGGGAATTGGATAAATGAAACCTTCTCGAAGTAATTTCTCAACTTCAGCTTTAATAGCAGCAACTTTTCTTGGATGTCTCTGACGCAATCGTTGTCGGATAGGTTTAGCATCCGGGTAAGTTTTAATTTCATGAACAACAATTGATGGATCGACTCCTGGCGTTTCTTCATATGACCAGGCAAACACGTCGTGGAATTATTGAAATAAGGCTATATAAGTTTGGATTTCCTCGTTCGTATAGGAAGCACCTATATGAATGTTTTCAACAATTCCAAGTTTCACTGAAATGTCAATAGGAATCGTTCGGGAAATATTTCCCAAATTCAACTCAGAATCAGGATGTTGCAATGGATTCTATGGTTCTTTGACATAATAAGTGGTAAAAATAGATGAGAAATCATTTTCAAAATGATCAAGCTCAGGTAAAAACGAAGATGGATGATGAATATCTTCCCATGGTAAATCATCAATAGACAAAAGTTCACGAATCTGCTCATCAGTATGAACAGGATCAGAAAGATTTATTGAATCTGAGATTGAGATTGAAAGTGACTTCCCATGGACCACATTCATTAGATGGATTTCAATTGAACAAGAGTCGAAAAACAAATGTACAGCCTGATATGCAACTTCAAAGTGACTCAAGGGCATTTCCTCACCAAATGAGTCCACCTCAGAATCGGAAGGTACGATCCAAGGATCATCAAAAGCAATAGTGTTTGATGAAATCATATGAATGGTTGCAAAAGAAGGCGATACATTAGGAGGAGGAAATGAAAAAGTTCCTAGTAAACCAGAATCTTTAATAAAACTTGCCCCAACATCCTTATAAGGGATAGTTGTTTTACCAACATGTTGGATACTATCAGAAGAGGCTGGGCGGATGAAAAATAAGTTAACTGGTCTATTTTAACGATATTTCCATTATGAGGAAACTTAATAAGCCGAAAGACCAATGAAACAACAGCAGTCATAGCATAAGACCAACTACGACCCAACAGAAGGTTGTAATCTAGAGGGGCATCAACCACTTCCACGTCTAGATTTATAGTTTTGCCTTCTACCCCTATAGGTGAATCCTACAAAATTCCAAAAGGATGAAACCCTCGGCCATAAAAAGCCTTTAGAATCATCAGGGATTGATTGAGTGTGGGAGAACCAAGCGATTTCCAACACTGAATCAACATAATACACGTAGAAGTTCCCTCATCAACCATAGTCCGAAAGCAAAGTCTGTTTTTGACTAACACTGGAATCTGGAAAGCCATTTGATGAGGTAGACGAGGTGTACTATTTTCTAAATCGAAGATTATAAGGTTGGAATCCTGAATATCAACAACTCCTATAGCAGACAATAGCAATTTACGATGTGCTGGGCATGATTGTAGTACCTCCAAAGCCGACATTGCTGAAGGGGAAATAGCTAAATCTTCAACAATGTTATAGTTCTGAGAAGCTCTTGCACGTGGATTGAAAGCTAACTTCTGAAGTATACCTTTAGTAGGCAGTTTGATTACTAAGTCTGTGTTAGGTTTCTCAATCTGTATTAGATCGGAACCAGAAGGAGTTGAAGTTGATGGGTTTGAATTAGAAGATTCTACTTCCTTACCACCAACAGGATTCTTACTACCATAATCTTGCGATCACGTCGCAATCCTGACATGGGACATCATCATAATTGGTTCTTCTAAGGCATTTGAGGAATAACCTATCATCTTACTATCTTGATTAGGAAAAGGATCCTTCAAGACAACAGGCGTTTGAGAACCTTTGACGGTTTTTGAAACCTCAACTCGATGTGGACAATCTCTTGTAAAGTGTTCCTCATCACAAATGAGACAAGGATAGTGAGGTTTATGTTTCTCATCAGTAGGTTCATTTTTATCTGGTTTCTCTTTTGAGTTTTGTTTATTTTTATTCTTCCCCTTATTTTTACCGTCGTATTTTGATTTGGCCGTAGATGATTCTATGACATGAATATCGATAGAAATTTCAGTGGAAGATTCTCCTGTCAGGGAATTTGGTAAAGTTATAATAGGAGAAGAATTCTTTGCATATTTCTTCTTACTTTTGGTACTAACTAAACCAATCATACCATCAGCGGCATGAGACCCTGAAGGAGTTGCAGTTATTTGATTTTGTTTCGGAAGATCGGGGATTTTTTCGTGTAAAGTACCTGACTTTGTATAAACGAGGTCAAGGTACTGAGCTTGAGCAATTACTTGCTCTTCAGTAACAAATCCTACCTTAGCTACATCCTCAATGATTTTAGGTAATAATGATTTAACAAACCATTCTACCAAAATTTGATCCGAGATAAAAACTTTCACTAAACGTCATCCACATCGCCATTCATGAATATGATCTGAAATATATGTGAATGTTGACTGTTTTAATGAAGTTAATAATTCTTTGTCATTGTCATATCTGACAGGAAACTAAAAATGAGTTAAGAATGAAGTGGCTAACTGACTAAAATTGTAAAAAGAGCTTCATGGTAACTCAATGTACCACTTGGCCGCGAGACCAATTAGAGTGCATTGAAAAAGACATAAGCGAATTGAATCATCTATAATTGAATTGAATGCACACCAGAGGTGATAAGTCATCACATGATCTGACGGATCTTCTCCTGACTTCCCCTCAAACTTTGGAATATCACTAGGCAACTTATTAGGCATTGGCGACCAATACGGAAGATAGTAAATTGGATCATTCATAAGGCGCCACAAATCAGGTAAATCCAAAATTGCAATAAAAGGTAACTGGCGATTGGGGTCTCAAAAACCTTGGGTCACAAGACCAGCTCCAGGAGGAGGATATCCAGGATAACCTAGAATTGGATTTGCATTAGGAATATTATATCCTCCCGGAAAACTAAGATTAACCGGACCAAACTGGGGTTGTTGAGGTTGCTGATAAGTATATCTAGGGTACGGTTGATACTGATAAACTTGTTTTTTCATAGCAGGACCGTATTGATACTGTCCCTTGTACGGTTGATAAGTGAATTGCAGTTGACCTGTGACAACCGTACTTGGACCAGGTTGTCCTACAAGCATCTGAACCGAAGTCTGAATTGTAGGTGCAGACTGTGGTAAAGAGGTCTGAGGAGTTGATGCAGGAACAGTAGAAACCGGAGCTACTGATACTCCAAAAGTAGGTGGGGTAGATTGAAGAGAAGCTGTAGTAGTTGCAACAATCATTTGAGGCAGAGTTCGAGGCAAACTAGGCCGTCCTACAAGCATCTGAACCGAAGTCTGAATTGTAGGTCTAGACTGTGGTAAATAGGTCTGAGGATTTGATGGAGGAATAGTAGAAACCGAAGTTATCGATACTCTAGAAGTAGGTGGGGTAGATTGAACATAAGTTGTAGTAGTTGCAACAGCCGTTTGAGGCGGAGTTCGAGGCAAACTAGGCCCAGATTGATGAACTACACCAGGTGCAGAAGTTTGAATAGTAGGCTGGACAAGTTGCTAGGTTGGACCAGAAACCAAAGGTTGTCTAGCTTGACTTGATAACTGCACATTAGGTTGCAAAATATGTTGATTTTGAGATGGATCCCACACCATATTCTTCCAGAGTAAGGACCCATAAAAGGTTGATCATATTGAGGACCGTAACCAGGTTGAGTGTAGCACTGATAATTGAGAGGTACATTTCCAGTTCCTTATACAAATGGTTGACCAGAAGGTGGTTGGAAACCTTGAGTTGGGTACTGACCTTGAGGTTGATAACCTTGAGGCACGTACTAAAACTGGGGTTGACCTTCAGGTATATATTGATACTGGAGTTGACCTTGAGGTATATACTGAATCTGGGGTTGACTTTGAGGTATGTATTGTCCAGAAGGTATGTACTATCCTTGAGGTTGCGCCCCAGGCGGTATTTGACTACCTTGAGGTTGCCCCCTCAGGTGGTAATTGAGCACCTTGCAGTTGGCCCCAAGGTGGTAACTGACTACCTTGAGGTTGCCCTCCAGGCGGTAACTGACTACCTTGAGGTTTCCCTCCAGGCAACAACTGATTACCTTGAGGTTTCAGATTTGGAATAGCACCAGACATCATAAGAATGTCTTCTACGCTCAATGGTTGAGTTTTGTTATTAGCAGTTGATATCCCATGTTCAATGGGTTGAGGAGATGCTCCTGAAAAAGTACCAGAAAGTGACTAATACCCAAAAGGAACAAAAGGACCACCATATAGAAATGTTTCTGGTGTTTGGGAAAACATGGATGACCGTTTTGACATATTCGAAGGAGGATAATAACCTCTATGTGTAGGATGAAAAGGAATACGAGGTGGTGAAAAAGCAAGACCTGGATTTTCTAAAAAGTTCGTCAATGATACGTACCAAGCGTCACTTCTAAAAGGACTGTACAAGATTGATTCACGCTCCTTAAGTTCTAAAGTTGGTCGATTTTCAGGGAGAGTTGTATCTTCGTCCAGACTAGAAGTTCTTCAATGGAAATGAGTCCAGAAGGAAGATTTTGGGTAATGACACTTCCTACCTTGGGTGAACCAGGACTACTAGAAGTTGCAGAAGAAAATCCTGAGGATGGAGTAGCAGCAGGTTCAGTTTCAGGTTCAGAAATTAATTCACTAGTAGGAGAAATACTACCAGTAACTTTGGAAAATGAAATTGATTTAGAAATATATTCTATTGCTGGAACTTAATAGTCAGAATGAATAATTAAATATGATTCTCCAATTTTTGGTGATCCAAATCTACTATCACTAGGTGTTACAAGAGCTTGTAGCCCTTCAAGCTGACTTGGTGTATATTTGGGATGTTGCCCCCGAAGTCTATGGGATTGTCTCAGTAATTCAGCCACAATTCAATATTTAATTACTTCACACGCAATCAAACAAAATCTCAATAAAACCACCTAAAGTCTCTAAAGAACCAAACAATTAAATCACACGCCTAAAAATCTAATAGTTCAAACCACACACAAATAGTAACTTTTCGTACCGAAAACACTAGTTGGTGATGAAATCTAATGTGACATAATTCAATACAGAAATGGCGGTTGGAACAGTTACCCCAACAACCTGCTTAATGAAACAGACTAGCACAAGTTTCTTCACAAAACTGTCTCGAGTGAAGAGAACCCCCCCAGAGAGTCCAAGTGAGTCTAGTCGACATCTGCAGTAGAGTGAGACCCGTCCTTCATTGTCACCTTAGGAAAGAATGCTGGAAATAATACTGAGAGGGGGGTGAATCAATATTATCAAATCAATTATTTTCATTTTACATTCAGATCATATACGCTACTTCAGTTAGATAAAACCACGTATATACGCAACTTCAGATAAGGAAACCTGTGTATACCATGCAAACTTATAATTCAGTATTCTACAGATGTTGATCATTAATATGTGCATCAGAACTATGTAAACAGTAACCAGGAACAGTGAAACAGAGCAGAAGAAAATCACACACAAGAACACAAGATATAAGGTGGAAACCCAATGTGGGTGAAAACCACCTGCTGTAATTTTTCTCTATCTTTTTTAATTAGAAACTTCTATTTACAATGATTCTGTATTGGTGCAATCCTTTACCAGTACACAGGCTGTAACCTATAGAGAGCTACAACCCTCTCTCATTCTCCAGCTTCTCTTGGAAGGGAGCTACAACCCCCTTAGCTCTTGTATTAGCTGAGCTACTAGTACGTAGGTGCTGACCTACTGAAGGCTTCAACCTTTTCTTATCTTCCAAGACTACGTTTCATAAATTTTCAGACTGGATCCATGAATAACATCAATCAAGTATATCTGCAACAATCAATCTCCTTTGAACAACCCAATATAGAATCAATCAAACACTTCTCAGAATGTTGTTACCAGAAGAACAATAACAGTAACCAAACACCAATTCTAAACCCAGAACACTGCAGTGATAACCAAAAGCATCTAACACATATTTTATGAAATATACACTACTTCGCTATACTAAAACCTGCGTACATACGCATATGTATCACTGTCAACCTGCGTATACGCTTCTGTGACTTACTGAACCTGCGTGTATATGCACCTTCGCTACGCTGAACCTACGTATAGATCTATGAAAGATAGATTTCCCTTTTCAAATATTCAAGCATTAATTAAACCCGGATTTTCAGATTCATAGATCAATTCATGCGTCAAGTACAGTAGATCATAATCACACAAAGATACTACTATTCGAGCTTTGAGATTTGACCCATCAATAGAACTTATCCATTTTGTGGCATTTAGGTTCCTCCTTGATTATGATTCAGAAATGCACCATAACTAATTATCAGTGTTCCAGATCTTACTCTCCTTCAGATATTCAATGCTTAGATCAATATTTTGCGAAATGGTTTCCTTCCTCTTTTATAGTCTTATGCCTTTCACAATAGTACGGTCCAAAACCATAACAAATCAATACCATGGACCCAATACATGGGATCGGTACTTCTGACGAGATACCATGGCCCAAAACCATAGGTTCAAATACCAAGGACTAAATACCACGGACCAAAAAATAAGTTCTCCCATATGTACACGCTTTTCCTTGCATGGAAGTGCATGTATATGCATACGCGACTTCCGAACATCTAACCTGCGTGTATACGCGGCTTCGTCAAGGTGAACATGCATATATATCTTTTTCTTCTTCCTGAGTGCCTGAACTGAGATCTATCACCAGAGTGAGTTTCCATCAAGGACAACACCTGTGCCATAGTGCCAAACCTGTGCCATAATGCCAACTTTGGACTTGATGGCAACCCCAAGATCCTCAAAGTCACTCTCCCCATTTGTCATCAAGGGAAAAGGGTTATGATCCCCTTGAACACATGCTGAAATCTCTGCTCTGCTTTTTTGGCCATGCTCCCCCTCGCTGTAGGCAAGATCTGCAAAAAGATGTTCTTCAAGAAGAACCGTGACTCATACATCATAACTGACTTTCCTATCATCAAGGAATCTATACATACATCTATCACCCAACCAAGTGGGGATCATCCACCCAAAAAAGTGGGGATACATCATAAATTTACATATGACAACCAAGATCATTACAATAATCATCCTAGTCATAGTGGGGAAACCAAAATAAGGCCGTTACATGACCTTGATAGGAAAAGAAATACAAGACATAGAGACAAAAATTTACAGCAAGATTATGATAACAACTATCATCAGCAACAACTGTCAATCACTATTCAGTTCAGCAACCATGTTCTCCTTTTGTTCTCCTTTTGTAGCTGATCCACCTGAACCCAAAAACAGCTCGAGTTCTCGAACCAAGAGCTTCTAAGGTAATGCCAACAATGCATTATTAGAAGGTTATCTGCTCCCACTAAACCTGTGCCAGATGGTCTCTGACGGACCCATATCAGACTCTTTTCAACTAGAGCCTATCCCTACTAATTTTCTTCAAACCACCATATACACGACTGCATCTACATAAATCGGCTTATGTACGCAGATCCTCCTTAATCAACTCGCGTACAACCATATTTCTCTGAAACATACAGGTTTCAACAGCAAGATGATGCATCAACTACTTCCGGCTTCTGTCTGAGGTATTCAAATGTTTCCCTAGGCAGTGGTTTGGTGAGCATATCAGCAACTTGTTCCTTGGAGGGAACATACTCCAATTTGACCTTTTGTTCTAGCACTTGTTCCCGAAGAAAATGATACTTGATCGGTATGTGATTAGTCTTTGAATGCATGACAGGATTCTTTGATATGTTGATTGCACTTGTATTGTCACAAAAAATGGAAATAGGTGGAGTACAAGTGATTTGAAGATCTTACAATGTTTGCATCATCCAAAGGAGTTGTGTGCAACATGATGCAGCGGCTACATATTCTGCTTCAGCTGTAGACAATGCAATGGAACTTTGTTTCTTGCTAAACCATGATACTAATCTAGAACCCATGAAGAATGCACCTCCACTAGTGCTTTTCCTATCATCCACACTACCTGCCCAATATGCATTTGTATATGCATGAAGTGTGAGATCTGTATCTCTTGGATACCATAAACCATAGTCTTGTGTCCCTCGAAGATACTTGAAAATTCTCTTAACTGCCTAAAGATGAGTTTCCTTTAGGTTTTCCTGAAACCTTCCAACTATTCCTACTGCATGCATAATGTCTGTTTGGATACCTGTCAGATAGAGTAGACTACCAATCATGGATCTATAGGTTGGTTGATTTACCACTGCTGATTCATCATTTGTGCTAAGGCTGCATCCTATCACCATAGGGGTACATACTAGTTTTGAATCCTCCATCCCATATTTCTTCAAGATTTTCTTGAGATACTTGGTTTATCATAGAAAGAAGCCATATTTGTTTTGTTGCACTTGTAAACCAAGGAAATATGTGAGCTCTCCAAGCAGGGACATTTCAAATTCTTTCTGCATTACCAAAGCAAAGTTTTGACTCATGATTTCTTCATTTCTGCCAAAGATGATACATCAACATACGCAACAAGTATTAGCATTTTATCATTGTCTATTTTTATATATATATTGTTGTCTATTGATCCTTTTCCAAAACCTTGTCCATGAAGGTACTAATCCAACCGAAAATACCAAGCCCTTGGAGCCTCTTTAAGGTCGTAGAGAGCCTTTTTGAGTCTGCATACAAGATTTGGATCATTTCCAAGGATAAAACCATATGGTTGCTCAATGTACATTTCTTCATTCAAGTCTCCATTCAAAAATTCAGATTTTATGTCCATCTGAAATACTTTGAACTTCTGAAAGCTAGAGAGAGCAAGGAACATTCTTATGGCCTCAATTCCGGCAACTGGAGCAAAAGTTTCTTCAAAGTCTATCCCTTCTTGTTGCGCATATCCTTTTCAAAAAAGTCTTGCCTTGTTCCTAACCACTTCTCCATTTTCATTTAGCTTATTTTTGAAAATCCATTTTGTCCCTATGACATTCTTATCCTTTGGTCTAGAAACCAACTCCCAAGTGTTATTCTTTTCAATCTTCTCAAGTTCTTCATCCATGGCCTTGACCCAACATTCATCTTTGCATGCCTCTCTTACATTTTGTGTCTCAGTGGAGGAGAGCAATGCCAAATAGCTTGAAGCTTCTGCTATTGTTCTTCTTGTTTGTATACCAACCTCTTTCTGCCCCAAAATTTGAGATTCTGGATGATTCTTTTGAACATACCTAGATGGAGTCTTTTCTTCTATCCTTATCCGTTCTTCTGGTGCCTCATGGGTTTCTTCTTCATCATTAATCTGATTTGATGTTGATGGATAGTCCTCATCATCTTCGAAATCTTCAGATCTTACCTGTCTCGGAGTGCTTTCTTCTTCATCAACCACTACATCAATACTTTCAACAATTTTTCCAAGCCTTTTATTGTAACACTTGTATGCTTTGTTGTGGGGAGAGTAACTGAGGAGAATGCCTTCATCTGCTCTAGGTTCAAACTTGCCAAGATTTTCATCAGTATTTTTTATGTAGCATTTACTCCCAAAAATTTTGAAGTATTTTACCGAAGGATTCTCACCATACCAGAGCTCACGAGGAGTTTGAATGCTATTCACTCGGACGTTTGTCTTGTTGAGAATCACAACTGCAGCAAATGTGGCTTCACCCCAGAAAGTTGTAGGAGTTCCAGACTCATCCATCATAGCACGAGCCATTTGTTGAACTGTTCTGTTCATCCTTTCCACTACATTTTGCTGAAGAGTCCTTGTAGTAGAGAATTCTCTTCTTATTCCATGTTCTTCACAAAAATTGAAAAATTCATTTTAGGTAAACTCCCACCCTCTATCAGACCCGAGGTATTTAATTTTGTGATCTGATTCGTTTTCAACCAAAGCTTTGAAAGATTTGAATTTTTTGAAGGCTTCGTCTTTGTGCTTCATAAGTCCTATCCAACACATCCTGCAAAAGTCATCAATGAATAATATAAATTATTCTTCTCCCCGAGGTGACCTTTTCCTAGATGGACCACATACATTAGTATGGACAAGCTCAAGTGGCCTGCTAGTTGATCCTTCCTTCTCAGGGAAGTTAGTTCTGATTTGCTTACCAAACTGACATGACTTGCATATTGTATTGTCTGGAATTATGATGTCTGGAAGACCACAAACTTCCTGGTATTTGCATGCTTTCCTTATCTGTGAAAAGCTTAGGTACCCCAATCTCCAGTGCCATATCCAGTGTTCATCATTCTTGCTTAGATAGCATTGATGTTGTCCTTCTTTGAATATGTATAAATTATTTGGAGTTATGATGCCTTCGATCACTGTTTTTCCTATATCAAGATCACGAACATTGCATCCATTTGATCGAAATATTACCTCAGTTCCTTGATCGCACATCTGACTGACACTCAATAGATTATGTTTTAAGCCATCAACATACATCACATTTCCAGCTTTGACCTTTTCTTTCAACTGAACAGAACCTTTACCTTTTATCAGCGCAGGGGTGTCATTTCCAAATGAGACCTTCTTCTCCTTCTCTAAGGAACTATATGACTGAAGTTTTTCCTTATCACTCGTCATATGTTTCAAACATCCACTGTCGATGTACCATTGATTTTCTTACCCTTCCACATATAAGGTTATGCCACATCTTTCTAGTTGTGGTTCTTTCATTCTCCATGTTTTGGTACTTGAGGCTTGTTCCTTCTGAGTTGTCTGCCGAAACCTACTCCTACATTCAGAATCTTCATGACCGAAGTTGTTACAAATAGAACATTCTATTTCATTTTCAAGAGCAGAGAAGTTATTGTAGGTTCTTTTCATGATCCCTGTCATACTTCTTTGCTTTTGATCTTCTCTAGTCATGATTGTCTTATAGGCAACACATTGAGCTGCTTTGTGACCAAAGTTATGACAAGATAAGCATTGGCCATTGAAGAAGCTCCTGCTATTATCAAATCTACCAACCAAACGATTGTAGTTTCTACTAACATCCATTCTTGAGGCAAATTGAGAAGGTTTTACTCGTGGCTGGTTGTAGCTTCTGTTCATCCTTAAGGTGGATTGCCCCCGATTTAGCTAGTAGTCTTTGTTCATTCTTGAGGCAAATTTTCCCTGATTTACCTAGTGATCTCTATTGGCCCTTTTCTCACTCCTCCTTGCTGCATCAAGACAACTTTTGGAGGTGGATGGTTTCTGCGCTTGAGATGCTTCTTCATTATATCCCAGACCCGTCATTATTAGAGGAGAACATTGCACATTGATAATCTCATCTAGAGTTTCAGATCCTTTAACAAATCTAAGATTAAGAGCTTTTGTTTTCTCAATCTCTTTTCTAAGTCCCACAATTTCACATTCTAACTTTTCATGACATTTTTCCCTTTTAGCCAGTTGGAATTGCAGAGTATCAATAATCATATTTTTCTTTTCTAAACAAATTTTGAGTTTAGAAATCTCTTCATAAAGGCCTTCTTCATCTATAGCATCCATGAAATCATCGTCCTCAAAAGCCATTAAAAGCCTATAGTTATTACCTTGTTCATCTTCATCACTATTTGAAAGTCCATCATTGTCTTCATGAGTGTAATAGCTTTTCTTATTTACATTCTGTTTCTTGTTTCATCTAATAGGTTCCTTACCTTTGTCAAGCTTATCTTTATGAGGACACTTGGCAGCATAGTGACCGACTCTTCTGCAAGCAAAGCATTTGAAAGGTAACTTACCTCTGAATCTTCCAGCACCCCGTTGAAGGTTCTTGACAAAATTTGATTCTTCCTCTTCTTCTGACATATTTCCTGACTCATAGTAATATCCTCTACCTGAAGCCTTGAATGTGGTTTCTCTTCTATTTGATGGTCCTCCTTTCCTCATTTCGTAAGCAGTTAGAATTCCGTGTAACTGCGACATGGTAATTTTCTATAGATTCTCCTTTTCTTCTATTGCAGAAACCTTTGATTCAAACTTAGGGGACAAAGATCTTAGAACATTTTCAACCACAACAACCCCTTTTATTTCTTCACCCAAGTTTTTCATACAATTAACAATCTCATCTATATGTAGGAAATAGTTAGCCACACTTTCATCAATGTACATTCTGAGATTTTCATACTGAATTCTGAGAGTTTGAAGTTTTGCTCGTTTTACCTGTTCATCTCCTTCATAACTCAGAACGATCTTGTCCCATATTTCTTTTGCGGTTTTTTATTGCATCACCTTGACGAATTCTGATTGCAATAGACATCCTAATAGAGTATTGACATCCTTTGCATTTGTTTCAAACTTTTTCTTTTCAGCCCGATTTGTAGGAGTTGTTGAAAGAAAAGTGTACCCTGTATCTATGATATCCAGACTTTTATACCAAGAGATTGAAGATAGGTTTTTACTCTTACCTTCCAATAGAAGAAGTTGGTCCCATAAAAAATTGGTGGCCTGATCGATGCTTCTCTCTCGTAGTTGCTCATAATGATAGATCTTCCTTGAAGAGATCAAGCTTCTTCTGAAGGACCTGGCTCTGATACCAATTGTTGGAAATAATACTAAGAGGGGGGGTGAATCAGTATTATCAAATCAATTATTTTCCATTTTACATTC